>JAODAL010021529.1:0-66883 GCA_025379985.1 Phyllomedusa bahiana | reverse complement strand
ACACAATGGGAGAACACAGCCGCCCCCTGTCGGGGGAAAACTGCCATAGAAAAAAGGGGAAAACCCAAAAGCCTCCCCTTTTACGGGGGAACTCCCATAAACAAAATGGAGAACACAGCGCCCCCCTGTACGGGGAAAAACCCTAGGGGGAAAATGGAGAACACAGCGCTCCCCTGTACGGGGAAATCCCCAAAAGAGCAAAATTTGGAAAAACATGTGCCCCTGAACGGGGAACCCCATAAACAGAATGGAAAGAACATAGCGGCTCCCCAAAAACGGGGAACTCCCATAGAACAGAATGGAGAACCCCATTCCTCTGTACTGGGGGAATCCATGAACAGAATGGAAACCCACAGCGCCCCTCTGTATGGGGAACCCCCAAAAAAAACAGCATGTGCCAAACCCCCCCTGTACTGGGAACCCCCCATGGGAGCGAAGGGAGAGCCCCCTTTTCCCCAAGTACCCCCAGATTCCATTTTTGGAAAAATTTTTTTCGGGGGGCCACAGTTCCGGGAAATTTGGGTTTGGGGGGTCCCAGAGGTGGGGCCTGTACCTATCAGACTTTGCCATACCCTTGGTTGAAATTTTTAAAAGGGTCTTTTTGGTTTGGGGAGGTCCCTTTAAGTCCTTAAAAAGATGGTGACCCTTCAGGGGGGAAAAGGATTTTGGAAACGTTTTTAACATATATTATCTGGGGCCCAAAATTTGTCTTTTTGTCATGGTCGGTGAGGTGCGGGCCCCTAGGGGGTTTTGGGAAATCAGTAAAAAGGGAAAGGTCCCCCAAGGGAAATTCAAGAGCTGGACAAAGTGAAAAGGGGTTTTAAACCCCCGCAAAAAACACACAAGGAGGGGCAGGAAGTAGCCTTCCAGAGACCCAGAGTGACACCATAGGATGGGTGAATGGTGACCAGGCTGGCTGCCAGAGAAACAGGGATACCCCCCCCCCCCCCGGGGGACCCGGACCCTAATGGGCTTGGGTTTGGGTGGTCCTGAAATTGCAGGACGGGTTGCTTTTTAATGAGAAGGGCACCCCAAAAAAGAGGGGGAAAAAAAAGCAAAGGGTATGTGTAGTATGCACAGTGTGAAAGGGGAAGTAAAGGGGGGGCCCCGGAATCAACCCAGGGTTTTGGGCCCCCCAAAAATTCAACCCCAAAGGGTTGGGGCCCGGGAATCAGTCCATGGGGGGGCCCCAAAGAATAAACCCCCCACGGGTTTGGCCCCAAGAATCATCCCCACTGGTGGCCCAAAAAGAATCAACCCCATTTTTTTGGGGCCCCAAAAATCGCCCCACTGGGGGGGCCCCCCCAAGAATCAACTCCATTGGGGGCCCCCACAATTCAACTCCAGGGGCCCCCCAAAAGAATCAACCCCACTGGGGGGCCCCAAGAATCAACTCCACTGGGGGGGCCCCAAAATCAATTTCCCACGGGGTGGGACCCAAAAATCAACTCCCTGGGGGGCCCCCAGGAATCAACTTTTACTTTTGGAAACCCCAAGAACCCAACTCCACTGGGGGGCCCCAAGAATCACAGCCACGGGGGCCCTAAAGGAGTCACTCCAGGGTGGGCCTTCAAAAAAATAATCCACTGGGGGGCCCCCAAAAAATCAATTTTAAACTGGGGGGCCCTAAGAATAAATTTCCCACTGGGGGCCCCCAAGAATCAATTCTATGGTGGGCCAAAGAATAAAACTCCACTGGGGACCCCAAAATCAACCCCACTGGGGGCCCCAAAATTATCTCCATGGTGGACGAAAATAAACTCCAGGGTTTGGCCCCAAGAATCATCTCCCGGGTTGGGCCCCAAAATAAACCCCATTGGGGGCCCCCAAGAAATCATTCCATGGTGGACTACAAAATTCAGCCCCACGGTGGGCCCCAAGAATAAACTCCACTGGGGGCCCTAAGAACCAACCCCACGGGTTGGGGCCCAAGAACCCAACTCCACGGGGGCCCCCCAAGAAACAACTCCACTGGGGGGCCCCAAAGGGAATAAACCCTTTTAACTGGGGGGGCCCCAAAAAACCCACGGCTACGGTTTGGGCCCCGAATCAGTCCACTGGTGGGCCCCAAGAATAGTTTTCCATGGGGGAAACCCCAAGGGAAACCCGGGCTCCAGGTGGGCCCAAAGAATAAAATCCACTGAAAAAAAACCCAAAATCCCTCCCATTTGGGCCCCCAAAAAATCACCCCACTGGGGGGGTCCTAAGAATCCTCCACTGGGGGCCCAAAAAACCAACCCCACTGGTGGGCCCCCAAGAATCATCCCCACTGGTGGGCCCCCCAAGAACCCTCCCCACGGGGTTGGGACCCAAAGAATAAATCCCACTGGTGGGCCCCAGGAATAACCCACTGGTGGGCCCCCCGGAAAAAACCTCCACTGGGGGGCCCCCAGGAATAACTCTACTGGGGGAAACCCCAAAAATCAATCCACGGGTGGGCCCCAAAAATCACACCCCTGGGGGCCCCCAAGAGTCAGCCCCACTGGGGCCTCAAGAATCAACTCCACTGGGGGGCACCAAAAATCAACTCTATGGGGGGCCCCAAAAGAATAAATTCCATGGGCCCCAAGAATAAAATTTAAGGGTTTGGGAAAAGAAAAAAATTTTTTTCCAAAACGGGTGGCCCCCCAAGAATCAACTCCACTGGGGGGCCCCAAAAATTATTCCATGGGGGACCCCAAGAATCAACTCCCCGGGGGGGCCCCAATAATCAACTCCATGGGGGCCCCAAAGGGAACCCTCTCCACGGTGGACTGCAAAATCAGCTCCACTGGGGGGCCCCAAAAAATCAACTCCACGGGTGGCCCCCAAAGAATCAACCCCCATGGGGGGCCCCCAAGAATCAACTTTTATGGGGGGGCCCCAAAAATAAAACCGCTATGGTGGGCCCCAAGAATCAGCCCCACTGGTGGGGCCCCAAAAAATAGCCCCCAGGGTGGGCCCCCCAAAATAAAACGCTACTGGGGGGCCCCCAAAAATCAGTTCCACGGGGGGCCCCCAAGAACCCGCCATGGTGGGCCCCCAAGAATCAGCCCCACTGGGGACCCCAAAGAATCAGTTTCCACTGGTGGGGGGCCCCAAAAAATCAGCTCCAGGTGGGGCCCCCAAAAGAATAAACCCCATGATGACCCAAGAATCCACCCCCGGGTGGACCCCAAAGAATAAACCCCCACTGGGGGCCCCCAAGGGAAATTATCCCCTGGTGGACCCCAAAGAACCCAACCCCACTGGTGGCCCCAAAAATTTCATCCACTGGGGGCCCCCCCAAGAATCTTTCTCCACTGGTGGCCCGCAAGAATCAGCCCCAATGGGGGGCCCCCAAAAATTTAAACCCCCTGGGGGGGCCCCAAAAAACCAACTCCACTGGTGGGCCCCAAGAACCAATCCCTGGGGGGCCCCCAAAGAATCAACCCACTGGGGGGCCCCCAAAGGGAATAAACTCTATTGGGGGGCCCCAAAGAATCAACGCTACTGGGGGGGCCCCAAGAATCAGTTTCCATTTTTGGGGGCCCCAAAGAATCAGCCCACTGGGGGACCCCAAGGAATCGTCCACTGGGGGGTCCTAAGAATAAACTCCATAAATAAACCCCCAAAGAACCCTCCCCTTGTGGGCCCCCAAAATCGCCCCAAACTGGGGGGCCCTAAAATCAACCCCAAATTGGTGGCCCAAAACCTCAACCCCAAAGGGGGTGGGCCCAAAAAATCATCTCCACTGGGGGGCCCCCAAGAATCATCTCCACTGGTGGGACCCAAGAATCATCTCCACTGGGGGGCCCCCGGGAAAATAAAATCCATTTGGGGGGCCCCCAGGAATCAACCCCCACTGGGGGCCCCCCGGGAAATTCAACTTTTAGGGGGAACCCCAAAAGAATAAAACTCCACTGGGGGGCCCCCAAAGAATCCCCACCACTGGGGGGCCTCAAGAGTCAGCCCCCACTGGGGGGCCTCAAAATCAACTCCCTGGTGGCACCAAGAATAAACTTACTGGGGGGCCCCTAAGAATCAATTCCATGGTGGGCCCCAAGAATCAATTCTATTTGGGGGGCCAAAAAAGGAATCAACCCCTTTGGGGGGGGACCCAAGAATCAACCCCCCTGGGGCCCCAAAAAATTATCTCCACTGGGGGGACGCCAAGAATCACCCCAAAAGGGGGGCCCCCTTTAATAAAACCCCACGGGTTTCCCCAAAGGAATCATCCCCCACTGGTGGACGGGCAAAATCCTCCCCCGGGGGGCCCCCAAAGAATCAACCCCATTGGTTTGGGCCCCCAAAAATCAATTTCCACGGGGGGCCCCAAGAATCAACTCTATGGGGGCCCCAAAAAATCAACGCTACTGGGGGGGCCCCAAAAATTTTCAGTCCACGGTGGGCCTCAAAATCAGTCCATGGGTGGGCCCCAGAATAAAACGTACTGGGGGGCCCCAAGAATCACTCCACTGGTCCCCCCCAAAGTTTCAGCTCATGGTGGACCCAAAATCAGTCCACTGGGGGGCCCCCCAAGGGAATCAGCTCCTGGGGGGCCCCAAAAAACCCAACCCCACGGGGGGGATGACCCAAGAACCACTCCAGGGTGGATCCCAAAAGAATAAACCCACTGGGGGCCCCCAAGTTATCCCCCACGGGGGCCCGCCAAGAATCAACTCCCCCTGGGGGCCCCAAAAACCCAAACCCCCTTGGGGGGCCCCCAAGAATAACCCCACGGGTCCCCCCAAAGGGAATAAAACTCTACTGGGGGGGCCCCAAAGAATCAAGTACTGGTGGGCCCAAGAATAAACTCCACTGGTGGGGCCCAAAGGGGAATCAGCTCCACTGGGGGACCCCAAAAAGGAATCAGCTCCGGGGGTTTGGGCCCCAAAATCAACTCCTGGGGGGGCCCCAAGAATCAACCCCCCACTGATAAACCCAAAAATCCACTCCCCCTTGTGGGCCCCAAGAATACCCTCCACGGTGGGCCCCCAAAGAATCAACTCCCTGGGGGGCCCCCAAAAAATTAAAATTATGGGGGGCCCCCAAGAATCAACTTAAGGTGGCCCCAAAAACATAAAACTCCTGGGGGGCTTCAAAAAATTCATCCCCCCGGGGGGCCCAAAAATAATCTCCACGGGTTTGGGCCCCCAAAAATTATCCCCCATGGGGGCCCCAAGAAACATTCCACGGGGGGCCCCCAAATTTTCCAATCCACACTGGGGCCAACAGGGCCATAAATTGTTCCCGGGTTTTATAATGAACCATAAAAGGTTTTTGGCCTCCGACCCAATTAATATAGAATTTTTCACTGTTTATAAACAGAACGGGCGCTTTTTGGGGGAAAACCCTTTTTTCTTCGCTTTTCCCTTAAAAAGGGTTTGTGATTGCCCCTTTCCCAGCTCCCCCAAAAGGGTTTTTCCCCCAAACGGGTTCCAGACCCTGGAGGTAAGGAACGATGTGGGGAGGGGGGTGCACAAACTGTTTTCCCTCATCCCAGACGGAAAAACCCTAATAGGGTTCCCAGAGGGGATGGCCGGACATCACCCCACCAATACGGGGACCCAAACCCCCCCGGTAGGGATTTCTGGGAGGCGGAGCCACTCTCAATCAGTCTAACCAATCACGTCCTCCGCCCACCAGCCAATAGGAGGTCTCCATTACCTTGTGCCATTTATATAGGGTATTGCAGACCTGCCCAACTATACAGGACATGAGGGCGAGAGAGCCCCGGGAAACAGCCACACAACTGATGATGAGAGTTGTAGTCATATATGATTAGGATGGATTTGTTTTTAAAATGTTTGGGGAATAATAAAAGTGATGATGAGGGTTGTTGTTACCAAAAATGATTAACATAGTGATAATGAGAGTTTTATAAGAAATGATGGGTATGATGATAAAAGGGTTGTTGTTATCTAGGGGGAATGTGGGGATGATGGATTTGGGGTAAAAAGATGATGATGGGGAATTTTTGTTTTTCTATAAGGAAAACGGTGATGTTGAGGGCTGTTATATGTGATGATACTAGTGAGGATGAGAGCTGTTACTGATGATGATATAGATGATGAGAGTTATTATAGATGGTGATACTGATGATGAGGGTTGGGTTTTTCCCATAGTTATATGAGAGTTGTTATAAAATGATGATAAAAAAATTTGATGCGAGTGTTTTTTGGTTATAAAGGGATGAGAGTTCTTATCAATAATGACGATGAAGGTTATTGATATCTATGGTGATAATAGTGATGATGAGAATTATTTTTACAGTGATGTTGAGGGATGTAGTTATATGTGTGGATGATAATAGTAATGAAAAGGGGTTATCGATGATGATGAGGGTTTTTATTATCTATGGTTATCTATTGTTATTGATGACGATAATCTTGATGATGAGGGTTGTTGTTATTGATGGTGAGGGTTGTTAATGATGATAATCTTGATGATGAGGGTTGTTGTCTTGATGGTGAGGGTTGTTGTTATTGATGATGAGGGTTGTTGTTATCGATGATGATAATCTTGATGATGAGGGTTGTTTTTATTTATGATGAGGGTTGTTGTTATTGATGATGAGGGTTGTTGTTATTGATGATAATCTTGATGATGAGGGTTGTTGTTATCGATGATAATCTTGATGATGAGGGTTGTTACTATTGATGATGAGGGTTGTTATTGATTATGAGAATCTTGATGAGGGTTGTTGTTCTTGATGATGAGGGTTGTTGTTATTGATAATCTTGATGATGAGGGTTGTTGTTCTTGATGATGAGGGTTGTTGTTATTGATAATCTTGATGATGAGGGTTGCTATTATTGATGATGAGGGTTGTTGTTCTTGATGATGATAATCTTGATAATGAGGGTTGTTGTCATTGATGATGAGGGTTGTTGTTATTGATGATGATAATCTTGATGATGAGGGTTGTTGTTATTGATAATCTTGATGATGAGGGTTGTTGTTCTTGATGATGAGAATCTTGATGATGAGGGTTGTTGTTCTTGATGATGAGGGTTGTTGTTATTGATAATCTTGATGATGAGGGTTGTTATTATTGATGATGAGGGTTGTTTTTATTGATAATCTTGATGATGAGGGTTGTTGTTCTTGATGATGATGAGAATCTTGATGATGCTGGTTGTTGTTCTTGATGATGAGGGTTGTTGTTATTGATAATCTTGATGATGAGGGTTGTTGTTATTGATAATCTTGATGATGAGGGTTGCTGTTCTTGATGATGAGGGTTGTTCTTGATGATGAGGGTTGTTGTTATTGATAATCTTGATGATGAGGGTTGTTGTTCTTGATGATGATGAGAATCTTGATGATAAGGGTTGCTGTTCTTGATGATGATAATCTTGATGATGAGGGTTGTTGTTATTGATGATGAGGGTTGTTGTTATTGATAATCTTGATGATGAGGGTTGTTGTTCTTGATGATGAGGGTTGTTGTTATTGATAATCTTGATGATGAGGGTTGTTGTTCTTGATGATGAGAATCTTGATGATGAGGGTTGTTGTTCTTGATGATGAGGGTTGTTGTTATTGATAATCTTGATGATGAGGGTTGTTGTTCTTGATGATGAGGTTGTGTTATGTCATTTTGATGATGAGGGTTGTTGTTCTTGATGATGAGGGTTGTTGTTATTGATAATCTTGATGATGAGGGTTGTTGTTCTTGATGATGAGGGTTGTTGTTATTGATCATTTTGATGATGAGGGTTGTTGTTCTTGATGATGAGGGTGGTTATTGATAATCTTGATGATGATGGGTGTTGTTCTTGATAATCTTGATGATGAGGGTTATTGATGATGAGGGTCATTGTTATCTATGGTGATGATAGGGATGATGAGCGTTGCCTCTGTCCTCTGCGGTGCTGTCCCTTTAAGCAGCAGGCGTGCCGGTGCGTGTCCCTTTAAGAGGCGGGGGCGGGGCGTGGTCCGGGCTGAGTGACGGGGGCGGCGCCGCGGCTGAGTCGAGCGGGGTCGGTGCAGGGAGCGGATCACACGGCGGGGCTCCGCACACAGCCGGGCTCGGGGCACCAGGCGGCCGGACACCTGCGCAGGGTAAGTGCGGCTCCCGAGTGCCGGACAGCGCGGCGGCGGCTCCTGTCCTTGTGTGCCCCGCTGACTCCTGGGACTTGTAGTTCTCCTGCCTGACAGCCTGCTGGAGAGAGCGGCGCCGGAGAACTACAAGTCCCAGCATGCCTCCTGCTGCCAAGAACTTCTACTTCTCTTATGGCAGCGGCGGGGGTATGCGAGCTGGAGGGGGACTACAACTCCCAGTCTGTGCCCCTCGGCTTTCTGGGACTTGTAGTCCTCCAGCTGGGACACCGCATAGTACGTGATCTATGAGCTACAAGTCTCAGCATCTAACATGGGAGGGGGAAAGCACAAGTCTCAGCCTGAGAGCAGTGAGTGCCTGCTGGTCCTTGTAGTTCCCCCTACAGTCAGTGATATACTGTGATGTCTTTGCTGGTACTTGTAGTTCTCCAGTGCAGCTGCATTTCGATTCCTTGCCGGTTTCAAGATCTCAGCTTGCTGTCGGTGAATGAGATCTACTGGAGTGGGACTACAAGTACCAGCGTGCCCGCGTCTTGCTGACACATGTAGTTCTCCACAACTAGGGGGCACAATTATACCTCTGCTTAAAGGGCTGCTCCAGGTTTAACTGTGTTTCCATTCTGTGCCATCTGTAAGATCTCTGCTTGCTGTCAGTGAATAGGAATGTTATTTACAATGAGATCTACTGGAGTGGGACTACAAGGACCAGCGTTCCCGCGTCTTGCTGACACATGTAGTTCTCCACAACCAGAGGGCACAATTATACCTCTGCTTAAAGGGCTGCTCCAGATTTGACTGTTTCCAGTCTTTACCATCTGTAAGATCTCTGCTTGCTGTCAGTGAACGGGAATGTTGTTTGCAATGAGATCTACTGTGGTGTGACTACACGTATCGGGTGCACGGACAGCACACATCATTGCTGGAACATGTAGTTCTCCACAACCAGGGGGCACAATTATACCTCTGCTTAAAGGGATACTACAGATTTGACTGTGTTTCCATGTTTAAGATGCTCTGCTTGCTGTCAGTGAACGGGAATGTTGTTTACAGGGAATGCAGCACTCGGGTTGGTTACAATATATTCAGCTGTGAAGATTCCTGGCACTTGTAGTTCTCCAGTGCAGCTGTGTTTCGATTCCTTGCTGGTTTCAAGATCTCTGCTTGCTGTCAGTGAATGGGAATGTTGATTGCAATGAGATCTACTGGGGTGGGACTACTAGTACCAGTGTGCTGTGTCTTGCTGACACATGTAGTTCTCCACAACCAGGGGGCACAATTATATCTCTGCTTAAAGGGCTGCTCCAGGTTTAACTGTGTTTCCATTCTGTGCCATCTGTAAGATCTCTGCTTGCAGTCAGTGAATGGGAATGTTGTTTACAATGAGATCAGCTGGGGTGGGACTACAAGTACCAGCGTGCCCCGGCAGCACACACCCTTGCTGGTACATGTAGTTCTCCACCACCAGGGGGCACTGCTCCAGATTTTCCTAAAAGGTTCTGCAGCTGTGTATTAAGAGTTCTGCTTGCTGTCAGTGAACAGGAATGTTGTTTACAGGGAGGGCAGCACCCGGGTTTGTTATAAAATATTCAGCTGTGAAGATTGCTGGTACTTGTAGTCCCCCAGTGGGCACAGCTCAGACCCTGCTTCAAGAGCCGTACCAGTTATTTTTTTGGGAAAGGTGCTGCCCCGGTTGCAATTCCTTGCCATTTTCAAGATCTCTGCTTGCTGTTTGTGAATATCATGAGAGGATCCCCCAGACTGGATACAGCTGTTACACATATTCAGCCATGAGGCTTCCTGGGACTTGTAGTTCTCCAGCTGGGACACCACATTACTACATAATAGGTCATCTATAAGCTAGAGCTGCAGGGGGCGGGGGGGGGGGGCTACAAGTCTCAGCAGCTAACATGAGGGTTGTAGTCCCTTATAGGCTACAGTGGAACTAAAAGTCTCAGCAAGCCTCAGAGCAGTGAGTTCATGCTGATACTTGTAGTTCCCCCCTACAGCCAGCGCTTAGCCACTGATCTACTGGGATGGGACTACAGGTACCAGCATGCCGCTACAGCGGGTGCCTTTACTTGTTCTTGTAGTTCTCCAGTGCACGGAGGGGTCACACTGGGCACAGTTATTCCTCTGCTTAAAGGGCCGCTCCAGTGTTGTGTGATGCCAGTGCCTGCAGTCAGTGCAGGGGGCATAGGTTGCGTGATGTCAGTGGTGCCCGCACAGTGCAGGGGGGCATAGGTTGCGTGATGCCAGTGGTGCCCGCACAGTGCAGGGGGTATAGGTTGCGTGATGCCAGTGGTGCCCGCACAGTGCAGGCGGGCATAGGTTGCGTGATGCCAGTGGTGCCCGCACAGTGCAGGGGGGCATAGGTTGCGTGATGTCAGTGGTGCCCGCACAGTGCGGGGGGGTATAGGTTGCGTGATGTCAGTGGTGCCCGCACAGTGCAGGGGGGAATAGGTTGCGTGATGTCAGTGGTGCCCGCACAGTGCAGGGGGGCATAGGTTGCGTGAGGTCGGTGGTGCCCGCACAGTGCAGGGGGCATAGGTTGCGTGATGCCAGTGCCTGCAGTCAGTGCAGGGGGGCATAGGTTGTGTGATGTCAGTGGTGCCCGCACAGTGCAGGGGGGCATAGGTTGTGTGATGCCAGTGGTGCCCGCACAGTGCAGGGGGTATAGGTTGTGTGATGCCAGTGCCTGCAGTCAGTGCAGGGGGGCATAGGTTGTGTGATGCCAGTGCCTGCAGTCCGTGCAGGGGGGCATAGGTTGCGTGATGACAGAGGTGCCCGCACAGTGCAGAGGGGAATAGGTTGTGTGATGTCAGTGGTGCCAGCACAGTGCAGGGGGACATAGGTTGTGTGATGTCAGTGGTGCCAGCACAGTGCAGGGGGGCATAGGTTGCGTGATGTCAGTGGTGCCCGCACAGTGCAGGGGGGCATAGGTTGCGTGATGTCAGTGGTGCCCGCACAGTGCAGGGGGGCATAGGTTGCGTGATGTCAGTGGTGCCCGCACAGTGCAGGGGGGTATAGGTTGCGTGATGTCAGTGGTGCCCGCACAGTGCAGGGGGGTATAGGTTGCGTGATGTCAGTGGTGCCCGCACAGTGCAGGGGGGCATAGGTTGCGTGATGTCTGCGGTCCCCGCACAGTGCCGGGGGGGCATAGGTTGGTGATGTCAGTGGTGCCCGCACAGTGCAGGGGGGCATAGGTTGTGTGATGTCAGTGGTGCCCGCACAGTGCAGGGGGGCATAGGTTGTGTGATGTCAGTGGTGCCCGCACAGTGCAGGGGGTATAGGTTGTGTGATGCCAGTGGTGCCCGCACTGTGCAGGGGGGCATAGGTTGTGTGATGCCAGTGGTGCCCGCACAGTGCAGGGGGGCATAGGTTGTGTGATGCCAGTGGCCCTGTTACCTGGCAGTGGTGCCCGGGCACGGAGGGAGCATATGGCGGGTATATATAGGTGCTGCTGTGCGCTTCATTCACCGGATAGCATTGTTTTCAGGGCTGGCGATCCACGTGCGCCACCGGGATTATCTGCCGCTAAAAATGGAAGCTGCCAGGGGGAATCTAAGGTGACGCGGCAGAGCTCAGTGCCAGGCTGGCTGCAGGGAGGAGGATGCCCTGCGCTTGTTTGCTGCCGTGTGCCAGTCCTATAAGAACCCCTGCGCAGGCGATCAGACCCTTGTCTTACCTGACATCCCACAATATCAGCAGGAGCAGAGGATGTGCGGCCATTCAGGAGCCCGGGAAAGCTGGGTCACCACCCATGTGCTTACCTGCATGTGACCTCCTTTTGTGGCATTGGTCATAAGCGAGTTGTGGTTATGCCAGCGCACGGCAGGCTGTCCTAGCGGGCATAATGTGTGGCTGCAGGTATCAATGTCCAAGCTGTTCAGTGCTCTGGGAAAGCTGGGTGGTAATGGGAACTGGAATGGTGATTCTATGGAGCTCTCCTATCCCAGAGATGAGGAATTTGCAGTGATAGGCCCCGTGCTGCGCAGAGAGTTGCTGTTCAGTGCTCTGGGAAAGCTGGGTGGTAATGGGACCTGTATGATGATACTGTGCGGTGTCTTCTGGTATGGTAGGTAAACAGGGATATCCCGCCCCTGTGGGTGTCTTTAGAGATTTGCCGTTCAGTACTCTGGCAAAGCTGGGTGATAGTGGGGCCTGTAATGGGGAAGCTGTGCGCTGCTTTCCATCTAGGTGTGCAGGGATGTGTCCTCTGCTGTGCATCTTTGAGGTTTGCTGTTCAGTGCTCTGGGAAAGCTGGGTGATAATGGACACCAGAATACTAATCCTGTGGGTTATCTGCTAACCCTTGTGTGGTGAGTATGGAGTGATATGTCCTCTACTAGAAATTTGTAGATTTGCCGTTCAGTGCTCCGGAAAAGCTGGGTGATGCTGGAAGCTGTAGTGGCGGGAAAGCTGGGTGATGCTGGAAGCTGTAGTGGCGGGAAAGCTGGGTGATGCTGGAAGCAGTAGTGGCGGGAAAGCTGGGTGATGCTGGAAGCAGTAGTGGCGGGAAAACTGGGTGATGCTGGAAGCTGTAGTGGCGGGAAAGCTGGGTGATGCTGGAAGCAGTAGTGGCGGTATAGCTGGGTGTTGCTGGAAGCTGTAGTGGCGGGAAAGCTGGGTGATGCTGGAAGCTGTAGTGGCGGGAAAGCTGGGTGATGCTGGAAGCTGTAGTGGCGGGAAAGCTGGGTGATGCTGGAAGCAGTAGTGGCGGGAAAGCTGGGTGATGCTGGAAGCTGTAGTGGCGGGAAAGCTGGGTGATGCTGGAAGCAGTAGTGGCGGGAAAGCTGGGTGATGCTGGAAGCGGTAGTGGCGGGAAAGCTGGGTGATGCTGGAGGCTGTATTGGTGATAGGGGTTGTCTTCTCACCTTTCTATGTGGTATGGTGATTATGCAGTGATATGTCTCCTGCTCGTTGTCTATACAGGTTTGCCGTTCAGTGCTCTGGGAAAGCTGGGTGACAATAGGACCCATAGTAGTGATGTTGTGGGTTGGCTTCTATCTCTGGCATAGTAGGTATACAGTGATATACGTCCTCTGCTCCGTGTTTATAGAGATTTGCCGTTCAGTGCTCTGGGAAAGCTGGGTGATAATGGAAGCTATAGTGCAGAGGCTGTGGGTTGGCTTCTATCCCTGGTATAGTAGGTATACAGCGACACGGCCTCTGCTGCGTGTCTGTAGATATTTGCCATTCGGTGTTCTGGGAAAGTTGGGTCATAATGGACACCAGAATACTAACCCTATGGTGAGTATGCAGTGACACTTCCTCTGCTGGGGAGTATTTGAGATTTGCCGTTCAGTGCTCTGGGAAAGCTGGGTGACAAGACCCGTAGTAGTAGTGATGTTTGGCGTTGGCTTCTATCCCTGGTATAGTAGGTATACAGCGATACGTCCTCTTCTCTGGTTTCTATAGACATTTGCTGTTCAGTGCTCTGGGAAAGCTGGGTGATACTGGAAGCTGTATTGGTGATGATAGGGGTTGTCTTCTTTCCTTTCTATGTGGCATGGTGATTATGCAGCGATACGTCCTTGCTCGTTGTCTATAGATTTGCCATTCAGTGCCCTGGGAAAGCTGGGTGATAATGGACACCAGAATACTAACCCTATGGTGAGTATGCAGTGACACTTCCTCTGCTGGGGAGTATTTGAGATTTGCCGTTCAGTGCTCTGGGAAAGCTGGGTGATACTGGAAGCTGTAGTGGGGATGATAGGAGTTGTCATCTTTTCTTTCTTTTGAATAGGAGTATTCAACAATACATCCTCTGCTCGGTGTCTGTAGACACTTGCTGTTCAGTTCTCTGGGAAAGCTGGGTGATAATGGACACCAGAATACTAACTCTATGGGTTATCTTCTATCCTTGGTGTGGTGAGTATGGAGTGATATGTCCCCTACTTTAGATTGTAGGAGATTTGCCGTTCAGTGCTCTGGGAAAGCTGGGTGATGCTGTAAGCAGTAGTGGTGATGCTGAGGGTCATTTCTTTCTATCTGGTATGGTGAGTATTCAACAATACGTTCTCTGCTCGGTGTCTATAGAGACTTTCCGCTCAGTGCTCTGGGAAAGCTGGGTGACAGTAGGACTCGTAGTAGTGATGTTGTGCATTGATTTTCCCTGTATAGTGGTATACGGATCGTTTTCTCTGGTTTCTATGACTTTTTGCTGGTCAGTGTTTGGGGAAAGCGGGGGTATACGGGAAAGTGTGTATGGGGATGCTGAGGGTTGTTGTCTTTTCTTTCTATCTAGTATGGTGAGTATTCAACAACACGTCCTCTCCTCGGTGTCTATAGAGATTTGACGTTCAGTGCTCTGGGAAAGCTGGGTGATAGGAGCTGTAGTAGTGATGTTGGGGGTTGGCTTGTACACCTGGGTATGTAGGAACGGGTAGTCCTGGTTTTAAGACATTTGCATTTCTGGCTTGGGAAAGTGGGTGATCTGGTTGTTTTAAGTGTTGTGCTGGGGGTTTTGTTTTTCTTTCTATCGGGGGTTTTATGGTGAGGGCTTTTTAAACAATTAGGGGTCCTTGGGCTTGGTGTCTATAGAGATTTGCCTTTCAGTGTTTGGGGAAAAGCGGGGTTGGCTTTAGGACCTAGTAGTGAGTTTTTGGGTTGGTTCTTCCCTGGTTTGTTGGTTAAGGTTAGTTCTCTGCTTTCTGGTTTCTATAGGTTTTGCGTTCAGTGCTCTGGGAAAGCGGGGGTGGTGACGGGGCCCCGGGTAGTAGTTTGTATATGGGGGTATGACTTCTTCTATCCCTGTATGTGGTAACAGTGATTTTACGCTCTTGATCTGGTTTCTTGCGATTTGCGTTCTGCTCGGGGGAAAGTGGGTGATTCCGGGGGGGGGGGGGGGGGGGGTGTGGGTTACTTTTACCTTTACGTAGGTTTACAGCGATAGCCCTCTGCTGGGCATGTTGGGATTTGCCTTAGTGTTGGGAAAAAGTGGGTGCCCTGTGTGATTTTACCAGCTTTCCCAAAAAAATCGCTTAAAACAGCGCCGGGGTGAATTCTCATACGGATACAGTATTTAAAGGAACAGGTCACCATTATGGGGCAGTCCCCGGGTCACATGGCCCTCCCCCGGCACATTGGTAGGGTGACGCACCCCCCCTCCCTTTATGGTGACAAGTTTCCCCTTTAAAAAGTACCCGGGGGTAGGGGTAGTTGGGGGCATGAAATTCCGACCCGGTGAGGGGCTGGGTGCTGGTTCAGTTCCCTCCTTTTTTTTTAAAAGGGGGGCCACCCCCTTTTTGGGGTTGGGCCCCCCAAAACCAACCCCGGGGCCGGGGGGCCTTTTTTCCCCCCCGCCCCATCCCCCTCGCTGCTCTATGCTTTAGTTCTCTTCATCTTCACATTTCATAAAAGGAAAAATTAAAAAGGAAAACCATCAAGGGGCAAGACATCAGGGGGGGGCAGTGAAGGGGTGGGGGGAGTGAAACGGGGGGGGGGCTAAATGGGGGAAAGGGGGCCCTTGTTAAAAGGTTCTTGAAGGTAAGGGGGGGGGTGGACGTTGCCTTAATGTGCAGGGGGCGTGTGGGGGGCCTGTAATAGGTTTAAGTTTTATGGAAAAAGGGGGGGGGGTGTAATAGCGCTTAACCTGAGGATACAGTGGGGGGGGGGGGCCTGTAATTTTCAAAAAGCTGCAGCTGGATACGTGTGGGGGGGGGCGGGGGCCCGTTAAAACGCTATAAGCGGCTGGATACGTGTGGGGGGGCCCGTAATGCGCTATAACGGTCAAAAGGGTTGGGGGGGATGTAATAGCGCTTTTAAGCTGCGGGTAAGTTGTGTGTTGGGGGGGGCCAATAGGCAAAATGCGCAGGGGTTTTTGGGGGGGGGGGCCCCTTTTGGCTTAAAAGGCAGGGCATGTTTTGGGGGGGGGGCCCTTAATGTTCGCCCCTGGAAGGGGGGGGGGGCGGGTTTTTTTAAAAACCCTTAAAGGTTGGAACAATTTTTTGGGGGGGGGGTGAATTTTCTAACGCTTTCAGCTGGTAAAATTGGGGGGGGCCCCCTGAATGCCTTAAAGTGCAGGGGGGATTCATGGGGGGGGGGGCTTAAAACGTTCCTTTAAGGGATCAGGTGGGGGGGGGGTGAAAAGGCTTGTAAAATGGGGGGGACGTAAACCCCAAACCTGAGTGGACCAAAGGGGGGGGGCGGCTTTTACCATAGTCAGCTGGTTTAAACTTGGGGGGGGGGGGGGGGCCCTTTAAAATTTTTAAAGCTAAACTGGAGGGGTCCCCCCTTTAAAGGCAAACCTAAATGGTTTTTTGGGGGGGGGGGCTGTTTGCCTTGCTTTTAGCTGGATGAACTTGGGGGGGGGTTATAGGGGGTATACCCTCTTTTACAGTTTTGGGACCGGGGGGGAAAAAGGCCTCGCTGGGTGGGTACAGGTTGGGGGGGGCCCCGAAAACCTATAACGTCAGGGTACTTTTTGGGGGGGGGGGGTAAAGGTTAAACCCACTTTTAAGTTGGGGGGGGGTTTTTAAAAAGCCCCCAAAACGTTCCCGGGAGGGGGGGGGCCCCTGTTGCGCAAAGGGGCGGGCAGTTGGGGGGGGGGAAATGGCTATTGAGGGGTCGTTTTGGGGGGGGGGAGCTTTTTGGCCCCTAACGCTGCAGGTGGATCCCTGGGGGGGGTTTGGGAAAGGTTTCCGCAGCGGGTGGGGGGGGGGGGGGGGGAATTGGTTCGCGCCGGGTTTGGGGGGGGGGGGGCAAAGGAAAGTGTGAGTGGTCGAGGGTTAGCTCTTTAATTTCTAGACTGCCCCTTTAAGAGCTGGTGGTCACCCAACTTTCCTAGACTCTTGAAGGGCAAATCTCCTTAGTTGTGTTTTTTTCCTTTTTGGAGGGGGGAAGGGTTCTGTAGTTGCCTTCTGGCTTTCCCAGGCTCCTGAGCACTATGGAACGGCCCTCAAAATGGGGAACATTCATTTAGGGCTTTGGGGGATGTGGCTTGTTCACCCATCTTTCCTACAGTCCTGAATGGCAAATCTCCTTAGTTTATAGGGGGGCTCTGTGGTCATCGCATTCTGGCATTTACTCCAGACTATGGCGCAACGCACTAGAGGCTATTGATCCCTAATGAGGAACGGTTTCAAGGGTAGCTTTAATTCTAGACTGCCCCTTTAAGAGTTGGTGGTCACCCAACTTTCCTAGAGTCCTGAATGGATTATTAGGATAAAATATGTCTCAACAAGACAGATTCCCCGTGCAGGAACCGGCCAGCTCCTCCTTGGTTCAGGCCGCCATATTGGCAGTCGCCCAGCTTTCCCGAAAATGGGCTAAACTGCTGCTCACTGGGAAAAGGAAAGGAGTCGTCCTTAAAGGGGAACTTCACCAGAAGCTTTCTTCTGGCCCAAGTTGAAGGGTGCGATGCAGGTGCCCTCCCCTGCCGGATGTTGGTTTTGGGTGAGGTCGCGAGCAGGAGCGCCGCTGGGGCTGGGGGGGTGTGAGGTCGCAGCCGGGGCACGCTTTTTGCGGGTGTGGGGGGGGTCGTGACGGTCGCAGCCCCGACGAGCGCCGCTGCGGGGGGGGTGTGAGGGTTTCGAACAGCGGGGCACGACTGGCGGGGGGGCGGTGGGTAGGGTAGTAGATGTGAGGTCGCAGCAGGGGCAACGATTGGGGCGGGGGGGGGGGGTGGTAGATAGTGAGGTCGCAGCCGGGGGGGGCCACGCTGGGGGGGGGGGGGTAGATGGTGAAGGAGTTCGCAGCCCGGGGGCAAGCTGGGGGAGGGGGGGGGGGGGGGAGGGTAGATTGTGGGGTCGCAGCCGGGGCCACGCGTGGGGGGGGGGGGGGTAGATGTGAGGTCGCAGCACGGGGCACGCTGGGGGGTAGAAAGATGTGAGGGTCCGCAGCGGGGCACGCTCGGGGGGTTTAGATGTGACAGGTAGCAGCCGGGGGCTCGCTGGCGGGGGGGTAGATGTGTGAGGTCGCGCGGGGCACGCTGGGGGAGGCGGGGGGTAGATGTGAGGGTCCGCAGCAGTGGGCCACGCTGGGGGGGGCGGGGTTGATTTTGAGGTCGCAGCCGGGGCAGCTGGGGGTGGTGAGGGGTAAGAACGGTGAGGTCTCAGCCGGGGCACGCTGGGGGGGGGGGGGGGGGTTCATGTGAGGTCGCAGCCGGGGCACGCCTGGGGGGGGGGGGGTAGATGTTGTGAGGTCGCAGCCGGGGCACGCTGGGGGGGGGGGGCGCGTAGATGTGACGGTTCGCAGCCGAGTGCACGCTGTGAACCGGGGGGGGGGGTTAGATGTGAGGTCGCAGCCGGGGCACGCTGGGGGGGGGGGAGTAGATGTGAGGGGTCGCAGCGGGGGGCCGATGGGGGACGCGGGGGGGGGGGGGTAGATGTGAGGTCACGAGACGGGGCACGGCTGGGGGGGGGGGTAGAATGTGACGGTCGCAGCCGGGGCAGCTGGGGAGCGAGGGGGGGTTAGTGTGCACGGTACGAAGCCCGGGGCCCGCTGGGGAGGGGGGGGGGTTAGATTGTGAGGTCGCAGCCGGGGGGGCACGCTGGGGGGTGTGGGGTCAAAACGGTGGACCGGCAAAGTGAATGCACTATATGTTAATGAATGATTCGGTAGTCTCTGCAGCAGTTGCAGAACTACAACTCCCAGACATCCTGACGCCCCGCCTCATCTTAGCAGCCCCACCCCCAGTAAAATGCAATTTATGGCTCTCCAGCTGTTGCAAAACTACAACTCCCAGCATGTCCCGACAGCCTGCTACATCTTAGAGAAATGTTCTTCAACCTGTGGCTCCAGCTGTAGCAAAACTACAACTCCCAGCATCCCTTACTGCCAGCTTAATTATAGAGCAGTTTTCCCCAAATGGGACCTATCCAGATGTTGCAGAACTACAACTCCCAACCCCCAACCTACCCCGGCAGCCTGCTTCATCTAAGAGCAGTGAAACCCAATCTACGGCTCTCCAGCTGTTGCAAAACTACAACTCCCAGCATGTCCTGCCAGCCTGCGACATCATGGAGCAGTGTTCCTCTAATCTCTGGCTTTCCAGCGATTTGCAAACCATAACCCCCAGCATGCCCTGAGTGCCTGCTTAGTGCGGGAATTTCCCCAAGCTGTAGCTCTCCCGGTTGTTTTCAAAAAACTGACTGGGGTTGTAGTTTTGCATCAGCTGGAGAGCCGTAGATCAGATGTCACTGTTCTAAGATGAAGCGGGCTGTCGGGGTATGTTGGGAGTTGTTGTTCCTGCAGAAGCTGGTTAGTATCCCCCATCCACCCCCTCCTCCTATTTGAGGGGGGGTGGTGTTGGGGGGGTCGATCAGCTCTCTAAAATTAAGCTGGTCTTAGGGATGCCGGGAGTTGTAGTTTTGCCACAGGTTGGGGAAATCACTGCACTAAGCAGGCTCTCGGGGAATGCTGGGAGTTGTAGTTTTCCAACAGCTGGAGAGTCATAGATCGGGTATCACTGTTTTAAGATGAAGCGGGCTGTCAGGGTATGTTGGGAGTTGTAGTTCTGCAACAGTTGGATAGGTCCAATTTGGGGAACACTGCTTTAAAATTAAGCTAGATGTAAGGGATGCTGGGAGTTGTAGTTTTGCTACAGCTGGAGAGCCACAGGTTGAAGAACATTTCTCTAAGAAGTAGCGGGACATCAGGACATGCTGGGAGTTGTAGTTTTCCAACAGCTGGAGACACGTAGATTGGGTTTCACTGCTCTAAGATGAAGCGGGCTGTCAGGGTATGTTGGGAGCTGTAGTTCTTCAGCAGCTGAATTGCTCCCATTTGAGGAGCACTGCTCTAAAATGAAGCTGGCTGTAAGGGATGCTGGGCGTTGTAGTTTTGCTACAAGTTGGGGAATCACTGCAGTAAACAGGCTCTTAGGGATGCTGAGAGTTGTAGTTTTCTAACAGCTGGAGAGCCACAGGTTGGAATTTACTGTAGGAAATTGCTATGTAAGGGATATTTCTGTGTTTTGCGTAGCTTACGTGGGACTGCCATGCGGGGGTGCTGGCGCAGCGCCCCCCTCGGAGAGCGTTTAATGAAGCGTCGTCGGTGTAATCTGCAGCTTAAGCGCTTCTAAAGTGCGCATCAATAAAAGTGTTTAATGGGGATTGATCTGCAGCCCCCGAGGAAGAGGGCGATTACCCCACCGCCGCTCTGCTGTCAAGGCTGAAGAGTTCAGGGGGAGCCGCAGCGCCCCCATCTACAAGAACACCCTCCACCTATCGTGTTTAGTAATTGTCTGGAGCATTCATTGGAGAAGCCTGGGGCGTCCTTATTTATTTAAAGCACGTTCCCATCCAAAGTCTTATCCGCACGGATACAATCACTGGATATCTCCGGGTGCACAACCTGCAGATTATCCAAAAAATCGCCCCGAAATATGGATTTTCAGGGTCTACAAATTCAGGACCAGAATGCTTTGCACCAGGACAACTTAACTGAACCTCTCTGGTCTGGGCGGGGCCTCTGGACAGGTGGGTGTGGCAGGATGACATCATGCACTGATTTTTTTTTTAACCCCTTAAAGGCACAGCAAAATTTTAACTTTTTCTGTTTGTGCTCATTTTTGCTCCCTGCTTTCCAAGAGACATACGTTTTTTTTTTTGTTTTTTTTTTGTGGGGGGACAAGATGTACTTTTTAATGGTATCCTTGATCATACTATATAAAATCCCCACCCCACCAAAAAAAATCTAAATCTGTGGGGCGGAACTTGAAAAAATAGAACATAATTGCGGGGTTTGACTTTTACAGAGTTCACCTTTCCTTATGTTTAACCTGTTATCTGGATTCTGCAGCTCAATCCGATTCTGTTGAAACAAAATTTGTAGGGTTTTTCGTTATGTTCTAGTATTGTTTTTTAAAGAAGTTGCGCTGCAGCGCCGTTACTACCACCAATAGCCTGTCGGGGCTCGTTTTTTGCGGGCTGAAGTGTTTTTATTGGGTTTCATAGTTTGTAAGGCCGAAAAAAGACGAGACGTCCATCCAGTTCAGCCTGTTGTGCTAAGGTGTTGATCCAGAGGAAGGCAAAAAACCCTAATGAGGTAGAAGCCAATTATCCTCATTTTAGGGAAAAATTCCTTCCCGACTCCACTCTGGCAATCGTAATAATCCCTGGATCAATGACCACCAAGTCACTTTTTGATCACTTTTGGGAAGAGACCAAAAATTGCAATTTTGTGATGGTAGGAGCTTTTTTTTTTTCTCTACAGGGTAGACAATGATTTATATTTTAATAGTTCAGATGAGGCGATGCCAATTATGTGTAAGTTTTTTGAAAATTATTATAATTTTTTTTTTAAATGGCAAAGAGGGGGGGGGGGGTTTATAACTTTCTAATATCTTTTATTATATACTTTTTTTTTTTTTTTTTTCATTGGTACTTGACCACTAAGGGGCGTGATTGCTTATACACCATTGTCAGGAAACCAGTCCGTGCCCACTCAAGGGGCGGCGGTCTAATGTGGGGTGAAACTGTATCTGGCTGACCTTGTGCACCCTTTACATGGACTTAAATAGAAAATCCGTGCAGCAGTCACCACGGCACGGATTTTCCACCAGTGTAATGGAAAACTTAGAACAGGTTCATTCTTCCGCCCGGCTTTTAGACAGAACATGCGAATGCGAAGGGGGCGGCTGAATCTGCAAACTGCGGACAAAAGTTGTCCTCCTAAAAAGGATAATCCGACCGGTGTTTTGTCCTTGCTGTTCAGTAGCCGTAACCGGGCTCGGCGGGTGTCGGCTGTAACTGTACAGTAACAACACATACGGCTGCTTTCCGATCCAAGAAGTTAAATATGAAATAAATCCACAAACTGAGTAAGGATCAGACTGCCCGAAACGCGTCGGCGCCAGTTTGTATGCCGACGGGTCTGAAACGCGTTGGTATCAGTGTGCATGATGGCCAGGGCTGTGGTCCATTTAGTAATCTACATTTTTTTAATATATTAGTAATAAAATAATTAGGGATTTTTTAATATTCCCCTTCCTTGCTTGGAAGCCGGTCTTTTCTGCGTTTGCTACAGGACAGTGGTTCCGCTCTTCGGCGCCTCCTCCAAGTGCAGGTCTGACAGCACTGCTGATTACCAATTGCTTGTTTGTATTGTCTGCTGGAGTTAGCACCCGCCATGTTTTTGGAGTGCGTTCATCACCCAACCCTTTTGATGCTCCCTTACTGACGATAGGACGTACCCCTACATCCATTGTGGTTAAATGGGACTTGTCCTTTATCTTCTTAAAGGATTACTGACTTCCTGTTTTTCCCAGCGTCCTCTGGAAGCACGCAGGTATTACTGAAGAATCCTCTTTATTTCCATCTCTCACCGGATAGTAGCGCGGGGGAGACGTATAGCTCTGTTCATTTTGATCATGAATAGAATGCTAGAGCTGCAGTGCAGACTGACACTGCGCTGTATGGTAACGCGAGGGGCCACGATTTGCCTTCATGCACGGCTGGGGGCTCTGTGCTGGTGGCATCAGCGGTCGTCCTTCTGTTATTACCAGCGTAGGAGGCCAGATTGGCGCAGAATTTAATTTTTTAAAGGTCATTTTTGTATTTTTTGCATTGTGGGCGGTGTAACATTTATAACGGTATGGATTTCATCAAGGGGGGGACGAATTATTTAAAGGGCAAGCAGATTATGGATTAGCGCTGGCAGTGTAATTGTGTTTGTACCAAAGGGCATCCTTGAATGGCGGCTGATGTAAAGGACACGGAGCCCCTTTTCTCTTAGGAGCTGCAGCAAGTAACAGGGTGGCGCCTATAAAGGAAAAAAAAAAAGTCCCAAATTTTGGGTGCATACATCAACAAATAATAATCATCATGGATTCCTGACGGCCAAGGTGCTTCCACTATAGACTTTGATGGTTAATCAATGAGATGGGCGATCAAAGTCTAATAGGTGCAAGGGGCCCGTGGGAGCTGTCTGTGTAATGTAGGACAGGACGGGTCCCCAAAAAGAGACGCGCTCTCTAGCTGCGCTCCAGGCTCCCCCTCTTAATTACTTGAAAAAGATGTACAAAAATGCATTTTCTAGGCTGGAGAACCCCTTTTAAAGAGTCGTTCCCACCATAGACCTTGATGGGTTATCAATGGGATAGGCCACAGGTGTCAAACTGCAGCCCTCCAGCTGTTGGGAAACTACAACTCCCATCATGCATTTGCATAATCTAAAACCCGGGGAAATGATGGAGTTGTATTTTCCCAACGCGGGGGGCCCGAGTTTGACACCCCTGAGATAGGCCATCAAAATCTAATACATGCAAGGGGCCCAACCTCTTGGACCCGCACCCATCTTGGGTGACAGAGCCGGTGACCCATTCCCAAGACAGGTGCAGGTCCCAGAGGTGGGCCCCTTGTACCTATTCGACTTTGCTGGCCTATCCCACTGATCACCCATCAAAGTCTATGGTGGGGACCAACGCTTTAAAGGGGATCTCCAGCCTCGGAAACCCAGTTTATACATCTGTTTCAGATAATTAAGAGGCGGAGCCTGGAGCGCGGTTACAAAGAGCGTCTCTTTTTGGGGTCCCCGTCTTGTCCTACGTTACACACACACCCCATTGATGTGAATAGGGGCTGTGTAGTGCCTCAGTTCTCTTCTAGTGACCACTTTGGGCCCTCATGCGTGAAAACTGTCTAAGTAGAAGACAGACGGCAACCGCAAAACGCGTGTAGGGGTTAGTGGTGGGATATTTTGCTGAGCATTATATACGATTATTATTACCTATGAGGTTGATGGCATCTCTGCACTTTATACCGATGTCTCAATCACCTCTATTTATCTGATATGTAGACCCTCCAAGTATTTGTCGCCTCTGTCATTTGTAATTGTCTTTTTTTTTATTGTATTTTGTATATTATGATTTAATAAAGATTGATTTTATAGATTTTTATTTTTATTTTTTTTTTAAATTTGTTGGCTTAAATTACTAAGAAGAGAGTAATTTAAGCCAATCAAATCCAATGAATGAAACTTTTATTACAAAGCCAAGATCCCACAAAACAAACAAGTCACGGTTGACGCGTTTCGGGCTCTGAGTAAGAGCGCTCCAGCGTCAGAAACGCGTCAGCCGTGACTTATTTTGTGGGATCCCGGCTTTTTAATGGTATTTCAAATAAAGGCGAAAGTTTTATTCAATTGTCCGTCTGCTGTATCGCTTTCTACTCTCTTCTACTTGGTCGCACGTCCCTCCAGATGAGATGCATGCAAGGACGTCATAGGAGCGGATTCATTCATGGTCAGCTGGCTCCTTCCTTTTTTGTGACTTTATAAGGACTGTGCTTGTTGCCCATAGCGACAAATCGGAGCCCATAGCAACAAGGGCTCAAAGCGACCAATCAGAGCTCCCCTTTCATTTCATATAGTGATCTGAAAAAAGAAAGCGGAGCTCTGATTGGTCGCTTTGAGCCCTTGTTGCTATGGGCTCTGATTGTTGCTATGGGCAACAAAGAGTCTTCCCGCTGGACAGTTTTCATACATGAGGCCATTACTGTCAGGGTTTCCTCCCCTCCCCCCACAGATCACAGCTGATCCTTGAGGGGTCCCAGCAAGATGGCAGTTTGTCATCTGCTTATTATTAAGAGACCCTTAAAATAAGTAGGGATTGACAGAAGTGGAGATGGAGAACGCCTTATATAGGTTTAGTTTTCTAGGCAGCTATACAGCTTCTAGTAGACATTGGGCCTCATCAAAGCTATCTAGCAGTACGACGGTCTTTGTTGCCATAGCGACAATCAGAGCCCATGGTGACCAATCAGAGCTCAGCTTTCATTTCATATAGGGATTTGGAAAAATGAAAGCTGATCTCTGATTGGTTGCTATGGTGGCTGAGTGGTTGCTATGGGCTCTGGTCGCTATGGGCAACAGACCATATTACTGCTAGACAGGTTTGATAAATGAAGTCCATTGTATTTCAAATCATCACTGTTTTCAAAATCTTTGCTTGCTGTCGGTGATTGGGATGAAGTGTTGTGCTTTTTTTTTATGCAACTTTTTGATCAATTTTTTATTCCACTTTTTTATGGGTGGCAGGGCCGGGACGCCAGGTAGACGACTGCCAAGGGCACCACTTCATCCCAGACAGGAAGGGGGCACAAGGAGGCATGGAATGCACTGAAGTTTCCAGTGGGGGGGGGGGGGGGGGAGGGGCGCTATGCCTTATTTGCACAGGGCACCAAAATACCTTGTTCTGGGAGGCGACCTGAAACTAGATCGCAAAGGAGCGAGCCTTGTGCAACCCACACCCCATCTTGGGGGTTCCTGGGTGGTCTGGGGGCGTAGAGGGCAGAGGATGCAGTCCGGGCAAGGTCTCCCGTCAATCTGGGGGCGGTTTTAGCCTCCACTGCAGTATATAGTATATCTCATTGATGTACTAGGAGCACAATCATGGCAGGCTTGAGGGCTTTTGGTGGCCCTGGTTTCCATGACAACCGAAAAGCACCCTGCGATCTCTGCATGGTTCAAGGGTGAACGGACTATGGACGGGGGGTGCCGCCCCATTTTGCAATCGGTCATGTTGCCCACGGCATCTAAGTGGTTAAACGGCCGGGATCGGAGCAGTCTCCAATCCTGGCGGCTAATGGCGGACGCTGGGTGTAATCAGCAGTCAGGACCCGCCATGCATGGAGCAGGCTCAGCACCTCCATGACGGATGTATAGTTCATGGAGCGTTAAGGGGTTAAAAATACGTCCCTGCAGGCTTCATTCCTTATCGGGGCTGTGTCTCGTCGGCGTCGCCTCCTAACAAACCTTCAAGGCAGAGACCTGTGCTGCCAAATTTTTTTTAGGATTTTATTCATCAGTAACAGCGCCTCAGCTGTGAGAAGCATTAGGTCTGTGCAGGGTTTGTAGTCGTCCTGATAACTGTCTGTAGAGCGTATGATAATGATGTGTGAGCTCCATAAACTGCGCTGCTTCATATCCTGTTCACGGATCCGGCCGAGCTCTCCGACCGCTCGTGATCCCCAGGTTACCCGGAAACTGCTGCTTGTTAAATCCGAGCTGTTTGGCCTCGCGCCCGATCCCAGCTGTTTCCTTGGGAAATGGAGACGAGGTGAACTCTGCCACAAACGCGGCAGGTTCTGATGATTTCAGCATTTTCCTTGGCAGCGGGGTAGAAGGGAAGCTGCGGCGGAGTCATTCGGGGTCTCCGGAAAGCTGGGTGACTGTTATGATGGTTTAGGGCCCGCTCCATATACAGTGGTGGGGTACACGTATGGTGTCCTGTGTAGTGAGGCCATGCCAGGAGGACCCCTAGTGCTGGCTGCGGCAGCCTATTGTCACGGAGCACCAGCTGCGCACAGGAGGCGGGCGCTGGGCAAGGTGATTTGCAAGGGAAATATTGCGGTATGGAGGCTGCATGTGTTTTTGCATTGGAGTGAGGCCCAGGATTTCCTATAGCTTCTCTGGTATCCTTGGGACAGGATTTAAAGGGCAACTCCATGTTTATCTGACTCGTGCAGTAAACTAGCCTCAGTGAGAGGTGAAGGAGGTTTCTGTAGAGTTTTGCCAAATCTGTTTATTTTTATGTTAAAGATTCCTCCAGTCAGGCCTCAGGCCGGAGCACGGATTTCACCTTCTCTATGGAGTGGGAGGAGCTTTCTCACGTGCTCGATTTGGTGGGTGGAGCTTTGTCTCCCGTGCTCGATGGGGTGGGCGAAGCTTTGTCTCACACGCTTGATGGGGTGAGTGGAGATTTGTGTCTCGCACGCCCTGGGGTGGGTGGAGCTTTGGGGCGATCAAGCTCGATGCGGCGGGTGGAGCTTTGGGGCTCTCAAGCTCGATGCGGCGGGTGGAGCTTTGGGGCTCTCGTTCTAGTTGCGGCGGGTGGAGCTTTGGGGCTCTGGGGCTCGATGCGGGGGGTGGAGCTTTGGGGCTCTCGTGCTCGATGCGGCGGGTGGAGCTTTGGGGCTCTCGTGCTCGATGCGGCGGGTGGAGCTTTGGGGCTCTCGTGCGCGATGGGGGCGGGTGGAGCTTTGGGGCTCTCGTGCTCGATGCGGCGGGTGGAGCTTTGGGGCTCTCGTGCTCGATGCGGCGGGTGGAGCTTTGGGGCTCTCGTGCTCGATGCGGCGGGTGGAGTTTTGGGGGCTCTCGTGCTCGCTGCGGCGGGCTGGAGCTTTGGGGCTCTCGTGCTCGATGCGGCGGGTGGAGCTTTGGGGCTCTCGTGCTCGATGCGGCGGGTGGAGCTTTGGGGCTCTCGTGCTCGATGCGGCGGGTGGAGCTTTGGGGCTCTCGTGCTCGAGGCGGCGGGTGGGGCTTTGGGGCACACGTGCTCGACGCGGCGGGTGGGGCATTGGGTCACACGAGCACGAAGCGGCGGGTGGGGCTTTGGGGCCCACGTGCTCGACGCGGCGGGTGGAGCTTTGGGGCCCACGTGCTCGACGCGGCGGGTGGAGCTTTGGGGCACTAGTGCTCGATGCGGCGGGTGGAGCTTTGGGGCTCTTGTGCTCGATGCGGCGGGTGGAGCTTTGGGGCCCACGTGCTCGATGCGGCGGGTGGAGCTTTGGGGCTCTCGTGCTCGACGCGGCGGGTGGAGCTTTGGGGCTCGATGCGGCGGGTGGAGCTTTGGGGCTCTCGTGCTCGATGCGGCGGGTGGGGCTTTGGGGCTCTCGTGCTCGACGCGGCGGGTGGGGCTTCGTGTCTTGCTCTCCCTGTTGCCCGCCCGCAGGGGATTGAACGCCCTTCTGGTTTTCTTGTTCTTCAGTTGCCACACGGCAGAATCTTGAAAGCTGCTTTGGCTGTGATTGTAGAAGACGAGAAAAAAAATTTAGTGATCAATCGTAGAGCTGATAGGTCACATGTCTTAATTGGTGGAGCCAGCAAAAAATTATAATGTTGAAAGCAGCTTTGGCTGGGATTGGAGAATACATGAAATAATTCGGTGACACATTTAGAGCTGCGGGTTCACATCTGACAAAGGGGTGGAGCTGAAGTGATTTCTTTTACCGTGGGCAAACAGTACAATTTTGAAAGCTGCTTTGGGTGTGATTGGAAAATACATGAAAATAATTCAGTGATCGATTTTATAAGGTGGAGCCAAAGGCAAAAAATTATAATGTTGAAAGCAGCTTTGGCTAAATTTTGGAGAAGACGGGATTTATTTAGAGCTGCTGGGTCCTATGTCTGACAATAGGGTGGAGCTAAACTGATTTCTTTTACCATGGGCAAAAAGTACAATTTTGAAAGCAGCTTTAGCTGTGATTGGAGAAGACAGGATCTGTTTAGAGCTCCTATGTCTGACAAAAGGGTGGAGCTAAACTAATTGAAGGTCTGTTACCAAAGGCAACCAGGACAATTTTGAAAGCAGCTTTAGGTGTGACTAGAGTAGACCGGTAACATCGAGCCATTGGGTCACACGTCTGACAGAGGTGATGACGCTAAACGGATGTCTGTGATCAGGGTCATCCGGTGGAATTCTGGGAGCAGCTTTGGGTGTGAATGGAGAAGACATAAAAATCGGGATTGGCACAAAACAGTGATGGAAAAGATTTTGCTAAAAAAAAATTTTTTTTCGGGGAATCTTCCTACTGTTCATCCGGCGGTGGCGAGGCGCTGGGGGTCCACGAATACAGCTGCGACCCGCGGCCCCGTGAGTCACCGGACCCCCTCCTCCTAATCGCTCCGGCGCAGGCGAGCTCGTCTCGTGTAATTAGAGGCTTCAGACGCTTCCGCCTGGAATATTTCATTTTCTGTCAGATGATTATTCCGTCTCGCATTGTCCCATGGAATACGCGGCGGACGCTCGCGCACAAAGAGGCGGCATAATTGACTCTGGCGGAAGATAGCAAAGGTTTTTAATTTTTTTTTTTTTTTTCTTACAGCCGGTCCTTCATTTCTTAGGAAAAAGTCGCTCGTATCTGTTAATTACATTTCTCTCTGACTAACGACTTCCTGTCGAGACAATGGGCCTCGTCTATCAGAACCTGTTAATACAAAATCCTTGTTGCCCATAGCAACCCCGTCACCGCACAGATTTCATTATTCTGGTTCTTGGGCAAGCTGGGTGATGGGCAAAAGAATGAGAGCTCTTACAAAGGTTGTTACCCATCTTTCCAAAGGCCCTGAGTAGCAAACCTGCCCAGATCTACTGAAAGACATCCCCTTACTGCTACAGTTGGGCACTGTTACTGTTCAGTATCCAGGGAAAGCTGGGTGATCAAAAGAATGAGAGCTCTTACAAAGGTTGTTACCCATCTTTCCAAAGGCCCTGAGTAGCAAACCCAGATCTACTGTGATACATCCTCTTACTGCTACAACTGGGCACTGTTACTGTTCAGGATTCAGGGAAAGCTGGGTGATCAAAAGAATGAGAGCTCTTACAAAGGTTGTTACCCATCTTTCCAAAGGCCCTGAGTGGCAAACTTGCCTAGATATACTGTGATACATCAAATTACTGCTACAGCTGGGCAGCGTTACTGTTCAGGGTCCTGAAAAAGCTGGGTGATCACTATTAGAGAAGCTGTTGAAGCCTTCATCTAGTTTGGGGAAAGCTGGGTGACAATGGATGATGTTACAACCTTCACATTCAGGGTCATAGGAAAGTGAAATAACCAATGTGAAGGTTGTAGCATCATACTGGTTTTCTCCCAGCTTTCCCAGGATCCTGAACAGCAGAAAAAAAACAAGATCATGAATCTACGTCTACTTTTTATATCTACATGGGCACCCTTTGGGTTTTTTTCACTTCCTAAACCCCCGAATGACAAGCTGCTTGTTTTTGGGAAAGTATGATTATAGTTGGTTATTAGTGCTGTTCAGGATCCTAGGAAAGCTGGGTGACAACTCCTAGAGTAGCTGTTAAGACTTAAATCTGGTATATAACCAACTAAGTCATGATATCTACAGTTATACTTTCTACTACTAATACATGGGCAGCTTTGTCATTCAGGGTCCTAGGAAAGCTGAGTTATAACCAATGTGATGGCTGTAATACCAGATCAATTATCATCCAGCTTTCTAAATACCAGATAGAAGTTCCAACAAGTCCCTTAGTTTGGTCACCCAGCTTTCCTAGGCTCCTGAACAGTAACGGCCAATAATGTGGTGATATATGCAGTCATATTTTCTACCACTACTACCTGGGTAAATTTTCCATTCAGGGTCCTAGGAAACTGGGGGAATAACCAAATTTAAAGGGTTTTAAAACTCAACAGGTTTTCATCCCGGGGTTCCCAAAAAACCCAAAAAGTTTTAACAGCTCTCCATGTAGTCACCCAGCTCTCCAAGGATCCTGAATGGCAACAATGTAGGGATGTCTGGAGGTTACATTCCCCCACTACCTGAGTAGATTTGCCCTAAGAAAGCCATCGCCTGTCTTTCTCGATACCAGATTTAAGTTTCAACAGCTCCTCTAGGAGTTGTCACCCAGCTTTCCCAGGATCCTGAACAGCAGTAATAACCAACCAGGTCATGTCTACAGTCATACGTTCCACTACTACATGGGCAGCTTTGTCATTCAGGGGTCTAGGAAAGTGAAATAACCAAAGCTGACTATGTATTAGTTGTGTAAAGTATGACTGTAGATATCATGATCTAGTTGGTTATTACTGCTGTTCAGGATCCTGGGAAAGCTGGGAGAAAACCAGTATGATCTTTGCCACGATCTCACTTCATACCTCCTGCATCCAGCTCTTCAGCTCTGTGTGCTCAGAAGGGGGCGTGTGTGATATGTTTGAATTGCAAATCATGTGACCCAGTAGGATGACATCACCAGCCCTTTCCTCTCTGCAGTCAAAGGGTCTGTTTATGTAAAGCATTGCGAGTAGCTCAGAGGTAAAGTTTTTGCCTTCGGACACAAGGGTCCTAGGTTCGAATCCCTGCAGGAACCAAACCTTTTTTTCTCTTTATCAATGCACAGACCTCATTGACGTTTCTTTTTTTATTTATTTGCACTGTTTGGCTAATTACTAAGGAGTATAGAGGATGGGAGTAGAATGACAGCACCTGGGGTTGAACACTCGCTCAGCAGTGAGTGTGTGTGATTACTAAGGAGCACAGAGGATGGGAGTAGAATGACAGCACCTGGGGTTTGAACACTCAGTAGCTGCCTGAGAGGAGAGGTGATGTCTGAGCATGTGCGACCAGGACTGAGGAGCTCTCAGCTCTGGTCCTATCCCCTGGAGACGAGCTGTAAACAATGGATCACTAAAGGAGCAGCTAAAACAAAAACGGTGCAGAATTTGTAATAATAATGAATGGTGAAAATGTTTATTTCATTTGCAAGGTTCACACGTCAATTTTACTTCGTGGCAAAACCCCTTTAAATCTTCACATTGGTTATTGCCCAGCTTCCCAAGGTACAAAGCATGACTGCATACATCACCACATTATTGGTCATTATCACTTTTCAGGAGACTGGGAAAGCTGGGTGATCGCTACTAGGGGACTTTTTGGAACTTATAGCTAGTATTTAGAAAGCTGGATGATGAGTGATGTGGTATTACTGCGCTTTCCTAGCACCCTGAATGGCAAATCTACCCAGGTAGTAGTGATGGGATGTATTATTGTATACACCATCACATCATTGGTCATAATTGCTGTTTAGGATCCCGGGAAAGCTGGGTGACAACTCGTAGGGAAGGGGTTAAAATATCTGATTTCAGAAAGCTGGAGGATACCTGATGACATCGCAGGTGATCCATTGGTAATTACTCCTCTTTCCTAGGACACTAAATGGCAGCTGTGCCCGGATTTGCACTGATCACTGGGCAAAATCGCTGTTCAGGAGCCTGGAAAAGCCTGAGATGCTAAATGACCCCCTACTATATCTTCCAGCCACTTTCCTAGGACCCTGAATGACAAAGCTGCCCATGTAGTAGTAGTGGTGGAAAGTATGACTGTAGACATGACCTAGTTGGTTATTACTACTGTTCAGGATCCTGGGTGACAAGAAGTATGATGCTACAGCCTTCACTAGATTCCTCATTACCCAGCTTTCCTAAGACCCTGACTGGCAGATCTTGCCTTCCTGTTGCTGTATAGTTGCTGTTATGGCTACACTATTTCCCCAGCTTTCTGAGATAATGGCAAATTTGTGTGATGATGCTCCTCTCCTGTATCCTTTTAGGTCTTGTGCCGTTCAGGGGTGTAGGAAAGCTGGGAGTTGGCTAACGTTGTGGCCAAAGCTACCGACTCCATTTCGATTTAACGGGGTATTTTCTGTGGAATTTTACTCCCAACCTCTAGCTCTCCAGCTGTTGTTGTACTACAACTCCCTGCTGTCTGGGTATGCTGAGAGTTGTAGTATCACACAGATTAGAGGGCATTTCTCTAAGGAGATGACTGAATGTATTAAGGGGTGGGGATAGGAATGGTCAATGAAGTGCGGTGGGGGTGGGGGGTGGCAGCAGCGGTGATGTGGTGTCATTAGGAAGCCATTATAAGTCTATTATGTGCCGCAGTGATGAGCGCTGACCAGAGAGGTAACATCTCCTCTATTCATGACCTATACGATAACATGGGAGGTATTAACCAATTCCTGCCTCTTAGGCTCTGTCCCCCCTGCAGTGGACAAAAAACGACCTGAAAACGAATTACTAAAAACGTTCATGAAACTGAGTTTTCTGTCCCCTCCTGTCAAAAGCAGCTGAAAAAACGGACGTTTTTTTTGGAGCGTTTTTTTTTTTTGGAGCGTTTTTTTTTTTGGAGGGTTTTTTTTTTTTGTAGCGTTTTTTTTTTTTTGGAGCGTTTTTTTTTGGTGCGGTTTTTTTTTTGGCGCGGTTTTTTTTTTTGGGAGCGTTTTTTTTTTGGGTGCGTTTTTTTTTGGGGGGAGCGTTTTTTTTTTGGGGAGCGTTTTTTTGGGAGCGTTTTTTTTTTGGGGGAGCGTTTTTGCTCTGCTTTTTAATGGATGCACTAATTAAGCCATTGGATGTAAACTACACCCTACAGGTGGAGTTAACATATTAAGTAGTCACTTCCTTTAGATCACTGTAGCCATTGCGAGCACATTGTCCTTTGTGTGCTGCTGCTGCGTGCTACTTTATTAAATTTTGCACCAGATTCTTGCACCAAAATCCACATTATCTTTGCATACAGCAAGATGACTGTATTAGCGTCAAAATCTGTAAAGAAAGGGATTTTAGCGGCAAAATCCAAAAAACTGCATTACTGCGCCAAATTCCGTAAAAAAAACCAATTTTTTGGTGTCAGAAGCAAGATCACTTTATTAGCGCCAACATTTTTAAAGATATTGATCTTGGCGCCCAAATCCGTCAAACGGGTTCTGGCGCCCAAATCCGTCAAAAATTTATTTTTGCCGTCAGAAGCGAGATAACGTTGTTAGCGCCAACATTTGTAAAAAAAAATAAATAAATTTTTAGTGTAAAAAAAAAAGTATTTTTGGCGTCAGAGGTGAGATAACGTTAGCGGCAAAATCTGTAAAAAAAAAATAATTATTTTAGTGAAAAAAAAACGTAAAAAATGGGTTCTGGCGCCAAGATCCATGAAAAACTTATTTTCAGCATCAGTAGCAAGATAGTCATATGAAAAAGTTTGGGCACCCCTATGAATCTTAATCATTTTTAGTTCTAAATATTTGGGTGTTTGCAGCAGCCATTTCAATTTGATATATCTAATAACTGATGGACACAGTAATATTTCCGGTTTGAAATGAGGTTTATTGTACTAACACAAAATGTGCAATATGCATTAAACCAAAATTTGACCGGTGCAAAAGTATGGGCACCCCAACAGAAAAGTGCCATTAATATTTAGTAGATCCTCCTTTTGCAAAAATAACAGCCTCTAGTCGCTTCCTGTAGCTTTTAATCAGTTCCTGGATCCTGGATGAAGGTATTTTTGACTATTCCTCTTTACAAAACAATTCAAGTTCAGTTAAGTTTGATGGTCGCCGAGCATGGACAGCCCGCTCCAAAGTCTCCCACAGATGTTCAATGATATTCAGGTCTGGGGACTGGGACGGCCATTCCAGAACATTGTAATTGTTCCTCTGCATGAATGCCTGAGTAGATTTGGAGCTGTGTTTGGGATCATTGTCTTGCTGAAATATCCATCCCCGGCGTAACTTCAAATTCATCACTGATTCTTGTTTATTATTCTGAAGAATCTGCTGATACTGAGATGAATCCATGCGACCCTCAACTTTAACCAGATTCCCGGTGCCGGCATTGGCCACACAGCCCCAAAGCATCATGGAACCTCCACCAAATGTTACAGTGGGTAGCAAGTGTTTTTCTTGGAATGCTGTGTTTTTGGGACGCCATGCATAACGCCTTTTTGTATGACCAAACAACTCAATCTTTGTTTCATCATCCACAGGACCTTCTTCCAGAATGAAGCTGGCTTGTCCAAATGTGCTTTTGCATACCTCAGGCGACTCTGTTTGGGGCGTGCTTTCAGAAACGGCTTCTTTCGCATCACTCTCCCATATAGCTTCTCCTTGTGCAAAGTGTGCTGTATTGTTGACCGATGCACAGTGACACCATCTGCAGCAAGATGATGCTGCAGCTCTTTGGAGGTGCTCTGTGGATTGTCCTTGACTCTTCTCACCATTCTTCTTCTCTGCCTTTCTGATATTTTTCTTGGCCTGCCACTTCTGGGCTTAACAACTGTCCCTGTGGTCTTCCATTTCCTTACTATGTTCCTCACAGTGGAAACTGACAGGTTAAATCTCTGAGACAACTTCTTGTATCCTTCCCCTGAACAACTATGTTGAACAATCTTTGTTTTCAGACCATTTGAGAGTTGTTTTGAGGAGCCCATGATGCCGCTCTTCACAGGAGATTCAAATAGGAGAACAACTTGCAATTGGCCACCTTAAATACCTTTTCTCATCATTGGATACACCTGGCTATGAAGTTCAAAGCTCATTGAGGTTACAAAACCAATGTTGTGCTTCAGAAAGTCAGTAATAAGTAGTTAGGAGTATTCAAATCAATAAAATGATAAGAGTACCCACATTTTTGCACCGGTCAAAATTTGGTTTAATGCATATTGCACATTTTGTGTTAGTACAATAAACCTCATTTCAATCCGCAAATATTACTGTGTCCATCAGTTATTAGATATATCAAATTGAAATGGCTGCTGCAAACACCCAAATATTTAGAACTAAAAATGATTAAGATTAATAGGGGTGCCCAAACTTTTTCATATGACTGTAACTTTATTAGCACCAAATTATGTTTAGAAAAGGATTTTAGCATCAAAATCTGTAAAAAAAAACAAAAAAAAAAAAAACAAACAAAAAACCTGTATTTTTAGCAAAAAAATATGAATTGCGCAAAAATCGTTAGCGACCAAAGCGTGATCATTTTATTACAAAAGGTACAAACAAGGACACATCAGACACTTGTATGCAGATCTAATAAGATATAACATTTGTTACACCCACTATAGGTGGGACTTGGGTCTCCTGGGAGGGTTTTCATTGAAAAATCGCGGCAAAATCCGTCCGGTGCTTTCCATAGACTCCTGTAGTAAATTTTCTGCCCGGCTCTGGCGTTTTTTTTTAGAGCATGTTGCAAAATACGAGCAGAAAGCAGCTCAGTGTAGACAGCAGGAGGGTTTTACATTAGAGTCTAGGGGAGATGATTACAGTCGCTTTTCCAGCGTTTTTAGAAAATGAAAAACACTGAAAAAACGGACCTTTTTCTGTGCAGTGTAGACAGAGCCTTACAGGGCAGCTTCTATCACACGCTCCAGCCTGGCTGAAATGTCTGTTGGGGTCTGAAATTACCCCAACACCCTTGTATTAATAGGGTCAGGATGTTGCTGTGTTGCTTTACACTGCAGCCCTGCTCTTTGGTCACAGCTATGTTCAGTGACTCCAGCTTGGCTGCAATGTCTAAGGGAATTTTAAAAGAATGGAGGAGATGCTGGGCACTGCTGGTGCCATGTGTGTGATGCTGGAGGAGACGCCGGGCACTGCTGGTGCCATGTGTGTGATGCTGGAGGAGACGCCGGGCACTGCTGGTGCCATGTGTGTGATGCTGGGGGAGACGCCGGGCACTGCTGGTGCCATGTGTGTGATGCCGGGCACTGCTGGTGCCATGTGTGTGATGCCGGGCACTGCTGGTGCCATGTGTGTGATGCCGGGCTCTGCTGGTGCCATGTGGGGGATGCTGGAGGAGACCCCGGGCACTGCTGGTGCCTTGTGGGTGATCCGGGGGAGATGTCGGGCACTGCTGGTGCCATGGGTGTGATGGCGGGCACTGCTGGTGCCATGTGTGTGATGCTGGAGGAGACGCCGGGCACTGCTGGTGCCATGTGTGTGATGCTGGAGGAGACGCCGGGCACTGCTGGTGCCATGTGTCTGATGCTGGGGAGACACCGGGCACTGCTGGTGCCATGTGATGCTGGAGGAGACGCCGGGCACTGCTGGTGCCATGTGTGTGATGCTGGAGGAGACGCCGGGCACTGCTGGTGCCGTGTGTGTGATGCTGGCGGAGCCGCCGGGCACTGCTGGTGCCATGGGTCTGATGTCGGGCACTGCTGGTACCTTGTGTGTGATGCTGGAGGAGTGGCCGGGCACTGCCGGTGCCATGTGTGTGATGCTGGAGGAGACGCCGGGCACTGCCGGTGCCATGTGTGTGATGCTGGAGGAGACGCCGGGCACTGCCGGTGCCATGTGTGTGATGTCGGGCACTGCTGGTGCCATGGTGGTGATGCTGGAGGAGACGCCGGGCACTGCTGGTTGCCATGTGTGTGATGCTGGAGGAGACGCCGGGCACTGCTGGTGCCATGTGTGTGATGCTGGAGGGAGACGCCGGGCACTGCCGTGCCATGTGTGGTATGCTGGAGGAGACGCCGGGCACTGCTGGTGCCATGTGTGTGATGCTGGAGGAGACGCCGGGCACTGCTGGTGCCATGTGTGTGATGCTGGAGGAGACGCCGGGCACTGCTGGTGACATGTGTGTGATGCTGGAGGAGACGCCGGGCTCGGTTGCAGATCCTCATGTTGTTCTGTGCAGCACCCTCTGTGATATTTCCTATTGGGGTCCGTGTCTCCCTCCTCACCCCGATGCCAGTGTTTGTGGCGCTGTGTGCCACGGTCGGGTCAGCACTGGGTAACGTTCCCGTCCTGGGTGGTCCTCGCCGCCTCAGGCGCTGGAAATATGAGTCTTTTATGTCCTCACATTCCATGGAGGAGAACGTCTGCGGGCGCCGTGCGGAGAGCGAGCTGCCGTCTGTGTGATGCTCTGCAGACCACAACTGTCACAACAACCTCATCCCTAATGATCCCAGTGACTGCAGCAGCACCCAGCTCTCCCAGAGGCCGGAACGGCTCATCTGCCCCGATACAGCGGAGGCGTCTGAACAACACTGGAGAGAGCGGCAGCTCCGTGTAGTCAGAGCTGGGAAATAGCCCAGGTGGATCTACTGGTGGTCACCCAGCTCTCCCTCCAACCTGGTCGCTACAACCATTTACAATCCCCTCCAGCCCTAGTGACCGCCACTGGTGATGACCCCCCTCTCCAGCCCTGGTGACCGTCACTGCTGATGTCCCCCCTCTCCAGCCCTGGTGACCGTCACTGCTGATGACCCCCCCTCTCCAGCCCTAGTGACCATCACTGCTGATGACCCCCCCCCCTCTCCAGCCCTGGTGACCGTCACTGCTGATGACCCCCCTCTCCAGCCCTGGTGACGGTCACTGCTGATGACCCCCCTCTCCAGCCCTGGTGACCGCCACTGCAGATGACCCCTTCCAGCCTTAGTGGCCCATTAGCCACTGCTATTGGCTAAAGTGACCACCACCATTAATGATGCTCGCACTCATGGCCTCTTATGAAGCTGCTCACTCTGGTGGCTGCTGTTACTGATGACTCCCTCTTTCCTAATTGCTAATGATTAACCCGCCACTTGAGAAGCCACCACTATTGACTGCCGTGACCATCACCACCATTTGACTCCCAGAGCCCAGTAACCTCATATGTTGCCTCCCAAGCTGGTTGCTTCTGTAGACTCCTTACCTCTCCCATCCTACGCCCGCCCCTGCCCTTGACCCCTCGTCCCTCCCCCGGCCTCCCTTGACCCCGCGTCCCTTCCCCCCGGCCTCCGTCGACCCCGCGTCCCTTCCCCCCGGCCTCCGTCGACCCCGCGTCCCTTCCCCCCGGCCTCCGTCGACCCCGCGTCCCTTCCCCCCCGGCCTCCGTCGACCCCGGTCCCTTCCCCCCGGCCTCCGTCGACCCGCGTCCCTTCCCCCGGCCTCCGTCGACCCCGCGTCCCTTCCCCCCGGCCTCCGTCGACCCCGCTGACCTCGCGTCCCCTCCCCCCCGGCCTCCGGCCGCCGCTGACCTCGCGTCCCCTCCCCCCCAGCCTAAGTCGACCCCTCTTCCCTCCCCTGTCCTCCGGCCGTCGCTGACCTCGTGTCCCGCCTCCGTCGATCCCGCGTCCCTCCCCCGGCCTCCCTCGACCCCTCGTCCCTCCCTCGACCCCTCGTCCCTCCCCCGGCCTCCCTCGATCCCGCGTGCCTCCGTCCGCCGCTGACCCCGCGGCCGGCAGCCGTCCATCCCTCTTGCCTCCCCCTGCCGTTGACCTCCTCCATTAAGGACAACCTATGAGCAGCATTGATCGGTGTCTCTCATGGGTGGCACCCGGTGGCGGCTCCCTCAGGTGCTGATCATGTCCCCGGTCAGGAGCTGCGGTGAGGACATTACTCTGATAACCCTCCATGTGATTTCTGTGCATTGAGCAAGGTCTCTGGCGTCTGGGTGATTTTGGGATGACGGGTCGCGGGCGCCGCCGCCTCCTGACCCCGCTGATTCCTGTGATACATGTACTGTCTGGATCAGCGGATGCATCCAACACAGGCGCTGCGTAAGCCGCACGGGTCCCCGGCTGGGGCGAGCGAGGGAGAGGGGAGGCTGACTGGATTGGAAATTGCATCTAAACCTGTCGGATATTGAGACCCTCCAGCGGCCGCGCCTCAGGGGAGGAGGGAAATAGTCTATTTTTTTTTTTTTTTTTTTACATTTTTTAAATTTGTATTCAATTTTCCTGAAGGTGCATTGTCCTTTAAAACCGAGCAGCGGTGCCGGAGCCCGCACCATAGCGTCCCCAGCAGCTCCCTATAGGTGATCAGGGAAAGATCTGCAGAACCGAAAAAAGCAGCACCGTGGGATTGGCCGTATACCCAGAACGTACGTCCACTCACTCCTCAGTTACTTCTGATTCCATGCAGTGTAGAAAGAAACTAAAAACTCCTTCCGCTGCATGGAGACCGTCAGCAAGCAGCTGTTGATGGATTATTTTTTTTTCCCTATTCCCGCACGTGTGAGGGTCTGCTGGGGGGTGACTGGCAAAAAAGGGATTCTCTGATTTGCTGTCTATTAGAGCAGGCATCCTCAAACTGCGTCCCTCCAGCTGTTGCGGAAACTACAACTCCCATCATGCATTTATGTCGTCTATAACAGTGGGCATGATGGGAGTTGTAGTTTCCCAACAGCTTTTTTCAGAAGGCCTGGATTAGAGGTTGATCACTGACATTTGAAAACTTTCAAATAGATTTTATGTCTGAATTCCTTAACATTTTCAAGATTTCACTTTGCTGACCGTGAATGAGAACACGTTCAGAGGAAGCAAACCTGTGCACGGCTAGTCCTGCTCTTAGCTGAGAAGTGGACACCAATGTACCCAGCCTAGACAATGCTCTGTGAGCTAAACCGCTGGGACTCCCGACTGATACATTGTACATACCTAGCCCTGCTCTCAGCTAAGAAGTGGACACCAATGTATCCAGTGTAGACAATGCTCTGTGAGCTAAAGAGCTGGGACTCCAGACTGATACATTGTACATAGATAGGACTGCTCTCAGCTGAGGGTCTGTTACAGTTGCATCCAGTCTAGACAATGCTCTGTGAGCTAAACAGCTGGGACTCCAGACTGATACACTGTATATAGCTAGTCCTGCTATCAGCTGAGAAGTGGATACAATGTACCCAACCTAGACAATGCTCTGTGAGCTGAACAGCCAGGTCTGCAGAGTAATACATAGTACATAGCTAGTCCCACTCTCAGCTGAGAAGCGGATACAATGTACCCAGCCTAGACAATGCTCTGTGAGCATTCTGTTGATGTGTTTAGCTCGTAGAGCATTGTCTAGATGGGAGGCAGGAGTAGCCACTTTTAAGTGCATTAAGAAGTCCTAATAGGAAGTATTCTGCTGTCTGGGACCCCCTCTATATAGCAAAACATAGACGACCATTCATTGGAATGGCCACCATGTGACCCTTCTGCAGCGGCCGACCTGCTTGTTGACAGTTTCCATATAGCTAAGATGCATTGTTTTTGCTGTGCTCTATCTGTGTCCTCTTGAGGGGAGGTTTTTCCGGCCGCCCCCTCCCTTCATGGCTTTCGCTATCTGATTAGAATAGAAGCCACTGGTTTGTTTTCCCAGTCAAAGCTTTATTTAATGGGAAAAAAAAAAAAGTCCCTTTCATGTCCCTGAGGTCAGAGCGACCTGCGGAGCTTGGTTTCCGGCTTCATCTTCCTGTTTGTCCCTGATCCACAGCGCAGATAGGAGACCCCCCGCCGGAGCGCAGGGCGCAACATACACCCAATATTCTCCACTAATCTCCAGGTTTTTGCTTGGAAATCGTATGAACGGCGACTAAAATCTAATTTTGCAAACAGTAGAAACCGACGGAGTCGGGGTAATCGGCAGCCGTGCTCGGCCGAGACCCCAGGACGCTTAAAGGGGGTAGAAGCGGGCGACTCCGCAGATCCACGTCCCCTCCGACCAGGGCTGTGGAGTCGGAGCCTATTTTGCAGGAGTCGGAGTCGTCATAAAAGGGACCAACTCCCAAAATATATAATAAGTTGGTCCAGTTAGTTCAATGCAAAGAGCAGGAGGAATTGGGTCCGGCCAGTGCTACTGCTCCCATATCTTCAGCCTCATCACATGAGGAGTGTAATGGATGACATGGAGCGGGCAAAGCGCTGCCCCAGGGGGAAAGATTCCGCTCCCGGGCAAACAGATTTCAGCAAAATGTTTCACCTGTTTCAAAAGATAGAAGATCAACCATTCATCAGAACTGACTGTGGCTGAGGCAATTCCTTTATACCCTGACATTGTTAGAGATGTTGCCCCTGTGGTCACCTCTTTGCCCCCAAGTTAGTGTAGAGAGGCCGTTCTCTAGCCTGGAAATAATGAGATCAGATGTGAGGTCATGTATGCAGGATCTGATGGAGGCGAATACTATTTCTCAGAACAAATCCAGAGACTCCACAAATATTCCTGCAGTGTTTTGCATATTTACAATGTTTTTGTGTTCTAAAGTCGTATCCAATAAATATATTTTGCACTGACAAGCAAAAGGGTAACACTGTTACCTCACCGTCCACTACAGCTTTGTACATGAGGCTACTTTAATTTGTCATCTTACCTATCTTATACATAAATTTGACTTGCAAGTATTTAGCATCTGCTTAGTTCTGCAGATTCTTTCCTGTAACTGCATTGTTTACTGTTTTGCTCTAAAAATCAAAATGTTAATTTTTATTATTTTGTTAGTATTTGGGAAATCCACCTTTGGTTTTCAGCTCTGCCTGAATCCTTCTGGGCTCTGGATCAGATTCAAGCAATCTTGACCAAAATTCTGACCCAGTCTCTTCTACACATTCCCAATGTTGGTGCGGACTGGACTTGGATACAAATACAGCTTTTTCTTCAGCTCTACCCACAAGTGTTCAAAAGATCAAAACATTGTTTACCCTTTGCTTGTCAGTGTCTGTTCTACCTAAATAGCTTGATTATTGTATCATAAGGTGATAAACGGCCTGACGTTACCATTTTACTACAGTAAAGTTATCACTTAAACATGCGCCGTGTATGAGGGAGTCAGGAGTCGGAGGTTTGGGAAATTAAAGGGGTTTTGCCACGATGTAATGTTGACGTGGGATCCTCCAAAATGGGTATTTAATCACTTTTCTAAATATATGTGATTACAAAAAGTGAAGCCTCTGAGAGCTACAGCATTGTTCAGTCCCCCTTAGTTTCCTGAAAGTTTACACGACCAGGACACTGACAGGAGCTGATCTGGCCGCGCTTGCCTGTTTGCACTTCTTATCTGATGACAGGGAACATGAAGGAGCTTGCAAGGGGCTGGGGAGAAAAGTGCAGTGTATGAGGCTGTCTGCTGTATAGAGAATCCACTGGTTGTAATGTAATTATTTGATTAAACTTTGCAGACGCTTCCTGCTTCCTCGCTCTCTGCTCACCCACCCTTCCTCTCCCCCGTGTCTCCGCATGCTTTGTTTATCTTCTCTCCTGAGCAGATAAGAGGTAAGGAACTCGATTAGCGGCAAAACCCCTTTAAGGAGCCGGAGCTTTGGCTTGCCGACTCCACAGCCCTGGCTCCTATATTCTGCACAGATTCCAGAGTTGCTATGTTCTTGTGCTTTTCTGGTCTGGTTAGGGCGCTGTTCACACTGGTTTCAGTTGCAGACCCTCATGGACCCGGTCACAGCTGGGTCGGCTCTTCGGGCGCAGGTGGAGCCGCCGACAGCTTTAGTGTCTTTAGTACATTGCACGGCCTTTGAGGGCAGGCGAGGGGCCCGTATTACTCGCAGCTCTTCATCAGGTAACGGCCCCCGGAGGACGCCGCTTTTTCCAGTGACTGAGTCACTTCCATGCGTGTGGATGGGATGACAGAGACGGCCATCAGCTCGTGGATTGGTGACATCCGGCCACCAGGGAGTAGGAGCGCAGCCGGAGCGTGAAAACGTGTTTTCCAGCTCAGTGCAGTTCTCTGAGCAAAGTGTCGGAGTCGCCGGGGATGGGGGCCGGTCCGGCTCGGCTGTCCCCCTGCAGTACAGCGGCGTTCGGCTGGAGAGCGCTAATGTGTGGACGCGCCACCCTCGTGCAATATTCACATGGCGAGCTGTGCAATGTCCCACCAGGGCAGCGACGCACATCACACGGGGCGGCAGGAGGGTTCTGGTCGGGCGCTGTGCTCTTTAAGGCCGTCTCCCTTGTGACCGGCCGTTTACAGTAAAACACTGGGAGCAGGAAATATTTCTGGGGTTAGGTATTCTGCACAACAAGCGGCACGCCTAATGAGCCGGCGAGGGACGTGCTGCGGCCGGGGGGAGGCCACGTGTGACACTGGAGGATGGGGATGCCGGCTGTAGTGCACCCACAGATACTGAGCTGTATACAGGGGGTGGGGGGGGAATATAGCTGTAATAGGAGGATATGTCCCCTGCTCACTGCATAGGAATGGCCACACACTTGTGTCAGTACATAGATATACATGTGCATATGGAGGTAGTATGCTTGGACTCATACATGCGTGTATATATGTATGTCTGTGAAAGTGTGTGAGATAGATAGCTAGATATATATATACACACACACTCTGAATGTATATATCTGCGAAAGCATTGGTATGTGTGTGTATATAATAGATATTTCTGTATATGTAAGGTGTGTGTGTGTGTGTGTGTGTGGTATATATATATATTATATATATATATAAATATTATATATATATATATATATATATGCACACACACTAATAATACATTATCAGACACATACACATTTATATTACATATATTGGCACGCACAAGTACACCTATACACTCACAGATATATATGTATGAGTGTATTAGGAGTGTGTCTGTGAAAGTGTCATATATATATATATATATATATATATAATAATGTATATTGATATATTTGTATATATATATATATATATATATATATATATATATACACTATGTGAATGTATAGGTGTGTGTATGTATGTATCTGCGAGCGCATTGGTGTGTGTGTGTATATAATAGATGTTTATGTAATGTGTACCTATGAATGTATAGGTGTGTGTATGTGTCTATCTTTCGAGAGAGAAAACATATACTAATGCATTATCCGACACAAACATTTATATTATACATATATAGGCACACACAAGTACACCTATACACTCGCAGGTATGTGTTTTGTGTGTGTATGTATGTGTGTGTGTGTATGTATTATCATAAATTATATTATACATATATAGCAACACACATACACACACACACACATACACACCAACCAGGGCTTCGGAGTCGGTGGCTATTTTGCAGGAGTCGGAGTCGTCATAAAATGGACCGACTCCGAAAATATATAATAAGTTGGTCCAGTTAGTTCGATGCAAAGAGCAAGAGGAATTGGGTGCGGCCAGTGCGACTGCTCCCATATCTTCAGCCTCATCACATGAGGAGTGTAATTGATGACATGGAGCAGGCAAAGCGCTGCCCCAGGGGAGAAGATCCCGCTCCCAGGGCAAACAGATTTCAGCAAAATGTTTCACCTGCTTTCAAAGAAGTAGAAGATCAACCATTCATCAGACCTGACTGTGGCTGAGGCAATTCCTTTATACCCGGACATTGTTAGAGATGTTGCCCCTGTGGTCACCGCTTTGCCCCCAACCCAAGTTAGTGTAGAGAGGCCGTTCTCTAGCCTGGAAATAATGAGATCAGATGTAAGGTCATGTATGCAGGATCTGATGGAGGCGATACTATTTCTCAGAACAAATTCAGAGACTTCACAAATGTTCCTGCAGTGTTTTGCATATTTACATTTTTTTGTGTTCTAAAGTCATATCCAATAAATATATTTTACACTGAAAAGCAAAAGGGTAACAATGTTCTGCCCTTGTGAATTTCAGGCTCCATATCTCTCCATCCACTACAGCTTTGTACATGAGGCTACTGTAATTTTATATACAGTCATCTTACCTATCTTATACATAAATGTGACTTGCAAGTATTTAGCATCTGCTTAGTTCTGCAGATTCTTTCCTGTAACTGCATTGTTACTGTTTTGCTCCTATAAATCTAAATGTTAATTTGTATTATTTTGTTAGTATTTGGTAAATCCACCTTTTGGTTTTCAGCTCTGCCTGAATCCTTCTGGGCTCTGGATCAGATTCAAGCATATCTTGACCAAAATCTGATCCCAGGTCTCTTCTACACGTTCCCAATGTTGGTGCAGACTGGACTTGGATACAAATACAGCTTTTTCTTCAACTCTACCCACAAGGGTTCAAAAGATCAAAACCTTGTTACCCTTTTGCTTGTCAGTGTCTGTTCTACCTAAATAGCTTGATTATTGTATCATAAGGTGATGAACAGCCGGATGTTACCATTTTACTACAGTAAAGTTATCACTTAAACATGCGCCGTGTATGAGGGAGTCAGGAGTCGGAGGTTTGGGAAATTGAGGAGTCAGAGTCGGGGCTTCGGCTTGCCGACTCCATAGCCCTGACACCAACACATTCTCCGATACATATATGTATATTCTGCTTGTGTATTGGGGGGAGATATGTATGTATGCGTGTATACATTTATACATACATAAGTACATGCAAACATACCCAAATATATATGCATACATTTACACACATATAAATATATACAGTATATTAGTAGAGACGTATATGTGTGTATATAGGTGTGTGTGTATGTATGTGTATATATATATATATGTATATATATATATATGTGGTATAATAATATTGGGATGTATATATAATATGTATATATATATGTATGTATATTTATATGTATATATATATGTATTATATATATATGTATATATATATGTATGTATTAATATATGTATGAATATATCGCGTGTATGAGATATATAGTATATATAATATTGTGTATGGATATAGATCGGAGTTGGATATATGATCGATGTTGTATGCTATATAGTTATAAATTTTATATATGTATGTATATATGTTGTGTTTGATATTATGTATGTATGTATATTATATATAGTAATATAAGTATGTATGTATCATATGTATGTATATTATAGAATATATGTTGTATATATATTGTTATATATGTATATATATATTATGTATATGATATTAATGTTGTGTATATTATATATATATATATGTATGTGTATATGTATGTATATATATATGTATGTATATATGTATGTATATATCACTCATACATACATTCACACTGACGGAATATCTCCGCTTCGCACAGGTGTGTTTGATTTAGCTGTTCGGGTGTCTGGTTATGACTTTGCCACTGGTCAGGCTGGAGCCAGGCTTTGGTCACCTGGGTAGTCTGTTAGGGTATGTTCACGCGTAGTTGCGCTTCAGTACTCACAACTAACGCCACCCCCTCGCCAATCTGGTAATTCATAGCTCTCATTGGGAGCCGATTACCCGATGTGCTCCCCGGCGTACAAAGTTTTTGGGAGACAGCTGTCGGCGCTTTAGGAGTACGCACTGGCCAGCACACACGGGTATGTTGACACAGTGTATTGTACAGTACGGTGCGCCTCAGTCTGTTGGGGAGTTTCAGCAGCTCACTCTTGGCTGTGACACACCTGGTCAGCCTGGAGACGGGGTCGGGTCTGCTGAAAGGCTGCGGCAGCTCGGGCAGAGAGATTGTGCTAGGAGATGTGTGTATTGGGGTATATTTGTATATACAGAGGTGAATAAATATCCACACCTATACAGAGGAAGGTAGGAGGGGGCCCTGATTCTGGGCATACATGCAGCAGGGCCCGTGCAATAAGGTTCATTGGTTATTGGCAGTAGGATGGGCGGCCATATTGGAGTGTCCTATCCTCCATATACCATCACTACACGTCCTAGCATGCACCCGCAGTTGTGTATGGGGGGGTGCATGCAGTGGGAGTAGGATGGGCGGCTATGCTGGAGCGTCATACCCATCTATGTACCATCCTTACACGTCCCAGTATGTACTGGCACTTGTGTATGGGGGGTGCATGCAGTGGGAATAGGATGGGCGGCCATATTGGAGTGTCATACCCCTCTACATACCTTCACTACACGTCCCAGCATGCTCTGGCAGTTGTGTATGGGGGGTGCATGCAGTGGGAGTTGTGGAATGGGGGTGCATGCAATGGGATTTGACTTGGCTTGTGACTTGCCATCCGCTGCACCAAGGTGAGGAGAATGATAGAGGATTGGGTCTGGGTATCGGCCGCTGAGGGGATGTTTTCTGTACATATATCACGCCGGAAGTGGTCGTGTAATTTATAGAGATAGTTAAGACGTCTAATATAAGAGTAGGGACCCCATAGAATCATCACAGGACAACGAATTCTGCTCCATATGTTTATTCATGGACATCTCCTCCACTGTACAGCTCTTCTCTAATAATGCTGATGAATGAGGTTTTATCAAGGTCTGGAACATTGGGCGAAGCCATCGGGATCGGAGACGTCACCTTCTCGGCCATGGACTTTAGCACTGGCGCCGTCTGCGTCGGTGAACTGCGGCTAGAGAACAGAAAGGAGATGGATATAGAGAGTGTTTATAGGGCGAGGGTCACTTCTACGCAAAATCTAGGAATATCGTCATCTTCAGCACGGATATTTATATAATTTATTCAGCCATTTTATAAAGGAACAAGCTAACCTCCTGGGTCTCATTGATGAAGACTTGCTGCCCATAGCAGCCAATCACAGCTCGGCTTGCACCTCTTAAGCTGCTCTGAATGCGGTTTTGTGGTTGGTTACTATGGGCAACAAGGCCTGTTGTGTTAGCATTTTTGATGAATGAGGCCCTGCGGGGGTGGAGCATATTACAGTGAACACCAAAGCTCCGCCCCTGAGGTTCCCGCACTATCCATACCTTATGTCTAGAGTGTTCCTGTTCATTTTATTCTTTGTTTAAGGCAGAATAACCACCAACATGGCTGCCAATACAGCTTCTACAGGGCCAGCACCTGGATTTTCCAAAAATTCAGATTTTCTATTTGGTAAATACAGGTGGGTGTCACCCATCTTTCCCAAAATCATGATTGGCAGCCATGTCAGTTGTCACCTTGCTTAAAATAGAAACGACTGAATGGAATTTTTGTCAACCAAAGAGGACAATTTCTATTTACTTAAAATTTCATATCCTTACCCGTCTTGAGGCCCGCCCGGCGCTTCTGGTGACTCCTCCTCTTGGTCCTGCGACGCCTTCTGGGTACGCTGCTGTCTCTCTCGGTTCTGGACGGCATGATGATAGCGAGGTGTTACCTTTTCTGGGGTCAAAAGCGAAATGGTGATGACCGCAGGGCTCAGGGCGCAATATTCCTGACCGCTACTATGACATCACAGCTGGATGACATCATGGAATATGCAAATTAAGCTGGCCCCCTTATTTGCTCATCCGGGGGCCTGTGTCATCACATTGTGAGGTCACAGTGGTCACTGGCTATACAAATCACAATTCTGACATCACAGCTTGATGACATCATAGAATATGCAAATCACTATGGCCCCCTTGTTTGTTCTTCAGGAAAGTGCTTCTTTACCAAATGTTTTTAAAAGACAAAACATAAAGCAGAAATCCCAAATATGTGACCCTGGATGAATAGGGGTCGTTTGGTTTCAAAAAGTCAAATTCATTTACCATGTTATAAAATTCTCTGGTCATTGTGGGGGTGGGGGTCCTTTTTTCAGGATTCTTATTATTTGGGGAAATTGAGAGAGTGGTTACGAAGAGCGCCTCCTAGTCTGGAGGACCCGTCCTGTCCTGCATTACACAGACCACCCAATGATGTCAGTGGACACTGTGCAATACCTTTTTGCTCCAGTGGTGGCGCTGCAGGAAAATTGAAGACTTCTTTCCAGATTTCCCTACAAATTACAACTTATTAGGGATCCCGGTGGGAGCACTCTATGTACAAGCCGTATTGGGGGTCCCAGTTAGAATACTCTATGGACAATCCACCAGATTTGTTCGACGGATTACAAAGTGGAGAGTCCCTTTTAAGGGAACACAACTGGACCTAGAAATATTTCTATAGGACGTTGTGTAAAGACTCATCTGTTCATTAATGGACACCATAATACATCTGATTTACCAATGGTGACCAATGGACGCCATTGATGGCGTCTCCCGACTGAGCTCCTTACACAGATGTGATCTGGATTGTCCATAAAGTGGAGAGCCCCTTTAAGGGAACAAAACTGGAGCTAGAAATGTGTCACTCTATAGGACGTTGTGTAAAGACACATCTGTCCATTAATGGACACCATGACACAACTGATTACCAATGGTGACCAATGGACGCCATTGATGGCTTCTCCCAATTAAGCTCCTGACGCAGATATGAACAGAGCCAAGATGTTCAAGGAGCGAAAACAAAATCGGTCCCAGTTCTGGACAAGGGGAGGGGGCGTGGCTTAGTTAAAGGGGGCAGGGTTGGTATAATCTTAGAAGAACATGGCTGCTTTCTTCCTGAATCAGTCCACTCTTCTCCATGAGCTTTGGATGGGAGGGTAACTGCCTGAAAGTCATGAAAAGGGAAACCTAAACCAGGCCCTAAGCTTTTTGGGATGGGACGGTATTAGATTTTTTTTTTTTTTTCATCTCCGCCTTTTAAGAGCCTGTGTTTTTTTTTTTTTTTTTTTTGGGGGGGGGGGGGATTTTTTACCATATACATAGATGTATGAGAACCAGTTTTTTTTGTGGAACAAGATACACTTTTTAATGGTGCCATTGATTGTACCATATAATGTACTAAAAAATTCTATGTTACATCTTGAAAAAAAACCTGTTTTCTTAGAGTGCACTCTTTGGTATATATGATGTGTTATATGTATTCTGCAGGTTGTTACGTTTCCAGGGATTACCAAATATGTGGGCGTTTCATTATGTTTTACTACCGTAAAAAAATAAAATGTTTTCTAATTTTTATTTTGTGCTATAACTCCATTTTCTTTGTTCTTCCACCTATGGACATGAGCGAGGGCTTGTTTCATTTCGACCTGAAGTGTACTTTTTATTGATACTATTTTTGAACAGATGCGGCGACTTGATAACTTTTTATGTCAATTTTTTGGGCAATTGCATTTTTTTGCCGTTTTTTAGAATTTTATATTTCTATTGCAGTGTTCGGCGTATGGGATAAAGGATGTTAGATGTAATATAGATTGGTATTGTCGCATCTGCAAAACCCCAATTATGTTTAACTTTTTTATTTTTCTACTTGTGAAATGGCAAAAGGGGATGTTTTGAATGCTTTTTCACATTTTTTTTTAAAATTTTTAAACCTTTTTTTTTCTTTTTGTTTTCGTCAATCTTAAATCCCCCATCGGGGACTTGAACATGCGATCGATTGCTTGTCCTTTCTATGGCAGTTTCATTGATCCTTTTCTACATGGTGCTTATGGTAGGGTGTAGTAGGAGCACTAACATGGCAGTTACGGAGGCCTTCATGAGTCCTTCATCTGCGATGGCAACCTAACTGTTGTGGCTCGCTTTTAAGGAATGAAACCGCCAGGATGCAACAGCCGCCACCCACCGTGTATGGTGTGGGCTCGCGCTATACCCCTTTCATGTCACGTGTGTAGTGGGACCGTCTGTAGCTTGCCATCACACGGTGCCCCAATTTGGCACAGTGCTCTTTAACCTCTTGCCACCGCAGCCAGTTTTGATCTCCCTGACAGAGCCTCAGTTTTCAAATCTGACATGTGACACTTTGTGGCAATAACTTTTTGATACTTTTCACTATTCATGTAATTCACAGATTTGTTTTCTCGTAACACATTGTTCGTTAAAGGAGTTGTCTCACTACAGGCTTTCAGCCTACCTCAGTTTGTCTGGCCCATAGGATTTTTGAATTCAGAGGCGTGCTTCTTGTCAGCCTCTTTTCCTCCCCTTTCCCCCCTCCCCTCAGCACACAGACAGCTCTCCTTCTCTGACTGCAGTAACTTCTATACAGCAGGGGGAGGGCGAGGGGTTTGCTGCCAGAGTTAACCCTGTGTGTGCCTGCCTAGGTCTGCTTCTCACTGCTGGATCAGCTGCACTGTGCTGCTGTGGCCGAGCTCTTGCTGCTCCACTCCACAGAGTCAGGAGACAGCAGGGAGAGGGCTGATCTATGAAGTTGGCCATGGAGCCGAGGTCTGTGAAGCTGTGTATGCTAATAGCAGAGCAGGGGGATGTAAGTGTTCCTATACCCCCTGCTTAGCATCCAAATCTCCATGGACATCTCAAGCAAACACAAACACTGTCCTCCCATTAGAACAGACACAGGGCAGCTGTGAAGTGTGTTACTATAATCACGATGTGTCACTAATACACCCAGAGGCAGGGAGGGATATGAACTGTTCACATGCCCCCCTGATCTGTTCTATTAGTATAGCCCAAAGCTCCACAGACGCATCATAATTTTAAGTAACAAAACTTCACTGCTGTCACATCGTACTGACCACAGATCAGCCTCACCCTGCTCCCTTAATCTGTGTAGAGAGCAGGAGGAGCAGGGCACACACAAGGGTTAAATCCAGGCAGCACAGCTACACAGAAGTTGGGAGTAGAGCCCTCCCCCTCCCTTCCCTACAGAAGCATCACAAGTGGCCTCATACTGTGTGGGAGGGGCTCTGTGCTCCTACCTGTATTGAGAAGCTGATGAGTCACCAGCACTGGCAGCCAGTGATAAAAATCAACAGGTCGGTGCTATAGTGATTAGGAGCTGATGACTCCTACTACCAGGGAAAAACTCAAAATCAGTAAGGCATTGTAATGAACATATATTGCAAAGCTGCTTGTTTTTTAAAGATCTATTGATTAAAACCCAATAATTGTAGCGAGACAACCCCTTTAAATAAGTAATAAATTTGGGTCCATACAGTCCTTGTTTTGTTTGTGAAAAATATCAATGTTGTAGAAAAGTTTTGCTATTTTCAAACTTCAAAAATCTCCACACGTAAGACGGATAGTAGTTCCACATAAAATGGTTTCTAACAAGCATCTACCATGTGTCTACTGTAGGTTGACATCAATCAAGAGTGCACCACCTTCTAATTTTTTTCCAATAACCTTTATATCAATTATAACAGACTCTCTTCTTACTCATAATAGTAAAACGTTCAACTTTATTCTCCATTCTTTAAAAATCTTCAAGACGCAATAACAATACGAATTGGATTATGGCATAAAAAATAGGAACAATCTTGCGTTTTGTCTTATTTCAAACAGTGAACTTCCTTAGGAGCTTCAGCATAGGACTCAAGAGCTGACCATCCTTCTCACAGGTAGCATGTCTCCTGTAGGTTGATATCATTTTTTAAACTTCTTTATTTTTTTAGTTTTTTTACCACATTACTGTGCTTCGAAATTTAGAAGCAATTTTTCACATTTCAAGAAAATTTGCAATGTAGATTATTTTTTTTTTTTGGAGGACCAGTCCAGTTCTGACGTGGCTTTGAGGGGCCTGTATGATACCCCCATAAATGAATCCATCTAAGACACTGCACCCCTTAAATATCATCAAAACTGCACTTAGGCAGCTTTCTTAACCCTGGTTAAGGTGAAATTTCAAAATTCTCCTTTTTTTTTTGGACAGATTTTTAGCCATTATTTACTGAAACACGATATAGATGTGACCAGGGAAATGCAACTCAGCATTGCTCCCCTCCCCCCCCCACCCCTCGAAATTATTTAAAAATGTGAACATAGTCCTGTTTTTTTTTCATACTATTTTTCCTTATATACATATTACATATAATATATATATTATATATATATTATATATATATATATATATATATATATATATATATATATATATAAAGAAGGCAAAAAAAATCAGTAGAGTAACGAAGAGTGTTAAGGCCTTGTTCACACGACGGATTTGGCCGCGGGTTCTGACGCGGTTTCCGCGGCCAAAATCGCGCCTAGTTTATTAACATGGTTTTTTTTTTTCCCTATGGAAACCGCGTAATATCACACACGCGGGTCTGGCCGGGGTTTGGGGGACGCGGGCTTTGGACGCTCGTGTGTGAGAACTCTCCTGTCAATTCACTTGAAGGGAGCGTAGTGCTCAGACACCCTGCCTATTAATTTGCGGATGGGGGCCCCAGGCCAACCCACCCGCCTGGCAAACCGCGTCAGGAGACGCGAGGGTCGGGCGAGGTTTGGCCGCGGGAACTGCGGCCAAACCCGCCGCGTGAACGGGGCCTAAAAGTTGTGTACTCAGAAACATGGGACTGGTCAGGAACCTGTGACAGTCTCTGGTCTCCAGCTACGGCCACACGGCGGTGACAAAATACTGGTTGGATTCTGTTTAAGAATCCGGCCGGTATTTTATCATCTTTGAATGGTTTTGGGGGACGGTTCTGTCCGTGGTTTGCGGATTCGCCCGTCCCTCCTTTTTTAAATTGTAAATTTTTATTAAGTTTTTTTCAAGCAAACATTAAGCCACGCAGGGCTGCAGAAAGTAAGAAAAAGGGTGTATTATCAGCACAACAACGTTATCAGTGTAAAAATAGAACACCTATAGGTGCGAAAAGTATGCAAAAATAGCAATCGTGAGTTACTAAATAAAAGCTCTTTACTAATAAGCTAATTTTGCAGATCCGGCGAGCGGGCAATTAGACAAAGAATCAGACAGACAATAAAACACATTGACAAGACAAAGGGTAGACATTAAATACGAGACATTAGGATAACATGATTCCCGACATTAGGTTTGCAATCCAACCACATGTAAAGGAGAGTCTACAAAGCTTGAAGAGTGCAGAAAACATCCCACGGTTTCCAAATACGGTCAAAAGGATCCAATTGGTTATGAGACAAGGCAGTGAGACACTCCATACACCTAACCTCTCGTAAGCGAAGACAGACATCATGTTTAGTGGGAATAGATGCCTGCCTCCAAAATTTTGCAGTCAGGCACTTAGTGGGCTTGTCATAAGTATACGGAAAGTTATAGATGACGTCCGAGCTGGTATAGGAAATATTAAGGAGGAAGGGAAAAAAGTGGGTGGGTAAGGGGGAACCTGTGTTAATGTCTGTTTACCAAAGACTGGACCTGTCTCCAGAGTGGTTTTATCATTCTGCAGTCCCAATAAATATGTTGTAGATCCGCACCCGGGTCCCCACATCTCCAGCAACAATCCGGAATGTCAGGCTTAAGTTTATGCAAAAGGGCAGGAGTGTGATACCAGTACATTAATATCTTGTACTGGTTCTCCTTAAAGGGGTTGTCTCACTACGAAGATTATAGTTGAAAGTGTGGGACCAAAAATTAAAGGAGTATGTCCTTGGTTACTATTGGCAAAGTGCTATGGTTTTAGACGTACCGGGGGTTTACATGTGCTTAGCAACGGTGTTTGTTTACTGGTCAGGGAAGCATTTGTCCTGCCAAGTTGTGCACATGCAAAGGAAACGGTTGTTCAGAGGAGGGGCAGGGGATGTGTGTTTTGACATGGCATGGAGGTGAAGCGAGTGAGAGGATATGCTGGGGGGTGTGGTGTATTGGCAGCTGTAACATGCTAGGGACAAAGAGCAGTGAATGAGCGGGGGAGGGTGTATTGGAAGCCACAGGGATGTGTGTATAGGCAACACAGGGATGGAGGAGAGGCAGTGAAGAGGATCCAATTACACAAAACCCCCTGCATGTCCTCTCACTGCTTTTCCTCCTCCTTGCCTGCCATACACCACATCCTGCACCTCCTCTTCAATGCCTTTTCTTTACTGTGCACGACCTGGGCAGGGACAGAATGCTTCCCTGGACCAGTAAAACAACACCGTTGCTAAGCACATGTAAATCCAGGCACTAGTTCTCTAAAAACCGTAGCACTTTGCCATAGTAACCAAGGACTTACATCCTTAGATTTTTGGTCCCCACATTTTCAACTATGATCTTCGTAGTGAGACAACCCCTTTAATTGAAGCAGAATTAGACAATCGAGTGGCCTGTTTCCATATTAATTGCCAGGTGTCACTGGAGATGGGGGACCCCAGATACCTCTCCAACTTAACCATATATGAGTGAAGCAAAGGTGAGTCCTGGGAGGAAGTAATTAAAAAAATTTTATATCGTAGATATCAAACCCTTGGTTGAGTGACCCGCCCGACAGACCCTTTCAAACATAGTAGGAGGAGACACTGTAGTAGATTTCAATATAGAGAGCATGAGGTGCCGAATCTGGAGGTAGGAATAGGTAGCCGAAAGGGGCAAATCATGTTCGGCTCGCAAAGTGTCAAACGATTTCGGAGTCAACGTTCGGTGATCAACCAAGTCTGCAAGGTAGAACAGTTTGCGGTCAAACCATGGTCTCAGACTCTTAACTGGCTGTCCATCCAGCAACAAAGGATGGAAGATAAATGAAGTCATCGCTGAGGCCTCAGAACATAACCCAAATTTTTTATAGCACCGCCTCCAAATGTCCCTAGTAAGGGTCATAGAGTGCAATAGCACGATGTTCAACCTTTGAGAAGTAGTAGACCACAAAAGTGAATTGGGATGTATAGGGGAGAAGTAGTAGCCCACAAAAGTGAATTGGGATGTATAGGGGAGAAGTAGTAGCCCACAAAAGTGAATTAGGATGTATAGGGGGCCAGCCATAACTTCTCCACCTCCATCCCGCCCATCCCTCCTACTCATTTTTTTAGTACCCCTGCCGCTCGGAACGCCTAGTATTTTTTAAGGGATGGTGGCTTGCCGGTTTCAACACTTGTCCAAACCCGCAAACAGTATAAAAATCCCTCAAAAAAAAAAAAAAAAAACCCTGCTGTGTGAACGCGCCCCGACTTGTGATCAGCCATTGGCAGCAAAATGAGCCAAAGTACCGAGAGCAGGAAATACTGTGTATGGATAGATCTACAAGGCCTTATGTATGATAACTGTCCATCTCTAAGGCTATGTTCACACAGCTTAAATTGGGCCGTATTTCGCGGCGTACTGCGCTGTAATACGAGCGAATGCGCTCAGTCATTCATCGTTTTTATTATCGTTTTCATTAGAGAATATGGACGAGCAGGGAGATAAGTGACATGTCATTTATTCATGGCGTTGCGCGCCTCCGCGAGTAAATGACACAGTCTATGGGGCCGCGGTGGGTGACTGAATCCCCCCACATCGCGGGAGTACGCGTGTACTGTACGCTCCTGAAGTCCCGGCGTAATTGCTGCAATTAGCCGTGTGAACTTAGCCTAAGAGTTCTCTTGCTGACCATAGCAACAAATCGGACGCTCGCATTCTCATTTAAATATATGTTGAAAAATTGAAAAGCTGTGCTCTGGTTGCTATGGGCTCTGGTTGGTTGCTATGGGCAACAAAAAGTATATATAATTTGTGGGTGGCTGTGTGTATGTGGGTATCTTTGCTCCGTATACTCACATTTATGAATACTTCCACAATGTACAAGGGGGGCCCTGATTTTGGGCATACATCCAGCAGGGCCAGTGTAATAAGGGTTGGTTGGTTATTGGCAGTGGGAGTAGGATTGGCAGCCATATTGGAGTGTCATACTCCTCTACATACCATCACTACATGTCCCAGCATGCTCTAGCAGTTGTGTATGGGGGCGTGCATGCACTTGGAGTAGGATTGGCAGCCATATTGGAGTGTCATACCCAAAACATACCATCACAACAAGTCCCAGCATGCATTGGCAGTTGTGTATGGGGAAGTGCATGCAATTGGAGTAGGATGGGCAGCCATATTGGAGTGTCATACCCAACTACATACCTTCACTACACGTCCCAGCATGCACTGACAGTTGGGTATGGGGGCTGCATCCAGTGGGAGAAGGATGTGCGGCCATATTGGATTGTCCTACCCTATACATACCATCACTACATGTCCCAGCATGCATTGGCAGTTGTGTATGGGGAAGTGCATGCAATGGGAGTAGGATGGGCAGCCATATTGGAGTGTCATACTCCTCTACATACCATCACTACATGTCCCAGCATGCTCTAGCAGTTGTGTATGGGGGGGTGCATGCAGTGGGAGTAAGATTGGCAGCCATATTTGATTGTCCTACCCTATACATACCTTCACTACTTGTCCCAGCATGCATTGGCAGTTGTGTATGGGGAAGTGCATGCAATTGGAGTAGGATGGGCAGCCATATTGGAGTGTCATACCCATCTACATACCTTCACTACACGTCCCAGCATGCACTGACAGTTGGGTATGGGGGCTGCATCCAGTGGGAGAAGGATGTGCGGCCATATTGGATTGTCCCTACCCTATAACATCATCACTCATGTCCCGCTTGCATTGGCAGTTGTGTATGGGGAGTGCATGCCCAAGGGTGTATGATGGGCAGCCAGCCATATTGGAGTGTCATACCCATCTAAATAACCTTCACTACAACGTCCCAGCATGCATGAACAGTGGGTATGGGAGGCTGCATGCAGGTGGGTGTAGGATGGGCGGCTATTGGAGTGTCTACCCATCTAATCCTTCAAACTCGTCCTAGCATGCACTGGCAGTTGTGTATGGGCGGGCGGGGGGGGGTGCATATAGTGGGAGTTGACTTGACTTGTGACCTGCCGTCCGTTGTACGCTGCACCAAGGTGAGGAGATGTAGTGGATTGGGACTCGGATATCAAGCCGTCAGGGGTGTTTTCCGTACATATCTCATATATCTCGTTAATATAAGAGTAGGGACCCATAGAATCATCTCAGGAACCGAATTTTGCTCATATGTTTATTCATGGACATTCTCCTTCCACTGTACAGCTCTTCTCTAATATTTAATGATGAATGAGGTTTTATTGAGGTCTGGAAATTGGGCGAAGCCACGGATCGGAGACGTCACCTTCTCGGCCATGGACTTTAGCAATGGCGCCGTCTGCGTCGGTGATCTGCGGCTAGAGAACGAAAGGGAGATGGGAATAGAGGAGTGTTTATAGGGCGAGGGTCACTTCTACGCAAAATCTAGGAATATCGTCATCTTCAGCACGGATATTTATATAATTTATTCAGCCATTTTGTAAAGAAACATGATAACCTCCTGGGTCTCACTGATGAAAACTTCGCATGCCATAGCAACCATCACAAGCTCAGGCTTGCACCTCTGAAGCTGCTCTGAATACTAAATTTTTAGTTGGTTTCTATAGGCAACAAGGCCAGTTGTATTAGCATTTTTGATGTATGAGTCCCTGCAGGGGTGGGGCATGGTACAGGGACCACTAAAGCTCCACCCCTGAGGTTCCCGCACTATCCATACCTTATGTCTAGAGTGTTCCTGTTAATTTTATTCTTTGTTTAGAGGAGAACCAACCCAACATGGCTACCAATACAGCTTCTACAGGGCCAACACCTGGATTTTCCAAAAATTCAGATTTTCTATTCGGTGCATACAGGGTTGTGTCACCCATCTTTCCCAAAATCATGATTGCCCGCCATATCAGTTGTCACCTGTGCCTTTTCCCTTAAATTGAACAAGACGAATGAAATCTTTGTCAACCTCACCAAAGAGGACGATTTCTATGTACTAATTTCATATCCTTACCCGTTTTGGGGGTTGCCGGCTGCTTATGGGACTTCCTCCTCTTGGCCTGCGACGCTTCTGGGTTACGCTGCTGTCTTTCTCCGGGTCTGGACGGCATGATGATAGGAGGTGTTACCTCTTCTGAGATCAGAAGAGAAATGGTGATGACCGCAGGGTCGGGGCGGAATTTTTCCCTGAACGCCTTACTATGACATCACAGCTGGATTACCTCATGGAATATGCAAATTAAAGTGGCCCCTTTATTTGGTCATCCAGCCTCAGCCAATGACTCCATGTAGGGGATCTGTGTCATCACATTGTGAGGTCACAGTGGTCAATGGCTAGAAAAATCACAGCTCGATGACCTCATGGAATATGCAAATCACTGTGGCCCCCTTGTTTGTTCTTTAGGAAAGGGCTTCTTTACCAAATGTTTTTAAAAGACAAAACATTAAAGCAGAAAAACCCAAATTTGTGACCCTGGATGAATAGGAGTCCTTTGATTTCCTTTGGTTATATTCATTTACCATGTTATAAAATTCTTTGGACATGGGGGAGAGGGGTCCATTTGTTCAGGATTCTTATTTGGGCAAATTTGGAGAGTGGTTTCAAAGAGCCACTGATGTCAGTGGGCACTGTCCAATACCTTATTGTTCCAGTGGTGGTGCTGCAGAAAAATTGAAAACTATTTTTCAGATTTCCCCACAAATTACAACTTATTACTAGGGATCCCAGTGGGAACGCTCTGTTGACAAGCCATATTTGGGAATCCTAGTGGGAATACTCTATGGACAATCCACCAGATTTGTTAGATGGATCACAAAGTGGAGAGCCCCTTTAAGGGAACTCAACTGGACCTAGAAATGTTTCAGGGCGCGTGGCTTATTTAAAGGGTATAGAGTTGGTATGAACTTAAAAGAACATGGCTGCTTTCTTCCTGAATCAGTCCACTCTTCTCCATGAGCTGTGGAGGGGAAAATAACTGCCTGAAAGTCATGAAAAGGGAAACCTAAACCAGGCTCTAGTCGGTTAAGCTTTTCGGGACGTAACGGTTTTAGATTTTTGTTTTTTCCTCTCCTCCTTTTAAGAGCCATAACGCGTGTGTGTTTTTTTTTCACCCATATACATAGATGTATGATGGTCAGTTTTTTTTTGTGGAACAAGATGTACTTTTTAATGGTGCCATTGACTATACCATATAATTTACTGGGAACCTCCCAAAAAATTCTATGTTGGGTCGATCTTGGAAAAAAAAAACCACAATTCCACCATTTTAACGGGGGGCTTCATTTTCATAGAGTTCACTCTTTGGTATATACAGTTGTGCTCAAAAGTTTCCATACAACACATAACCTTTTTTTCCACTCATGCTTAGTGGTTGGGTGAAACCATTTATTGTCAAACTACTGTTTTTTTTTTTCTCTTTTTAAATCATAATGACAACCAAAAAACATCCAAATGACCCTTATCAAAAGTTCCCACCCCCCCCATCTTAAAAATGTGTATTGCCGCCTCTAACATCAGGGGCAGCTTGTAGTTTTTTTTGGTTGTTGTGGTTGAGGCTCTACCCATTCTTGGCCTCCAGTTCCTGTAAATTCCTGGGCTGTCTTGCATGAACTGCGCTTTTGCTTGAAGATCTACCCAGAGTTGCTCAATGATATTGAGGTAGGAGACACGAGGTGGGACTCTCCAAGGAACTTACTTTGTTCTGCTGTATCACAGACAGGTCGACTTGGCCTTGTGTTTGGATCGTTGTCATGTTGGAACGTATACCGAGTACGTCCCATGCGCAGCTTCCGGGTTGAATGATGTGCAAATTTGCCTCCAGTATATTGCTGATAACGGGCTGCATCATCTTTTTCTTCAACTTTGACAAGCTTTCCCTGAGCCTTTTGTAGCTCCACATCCCAAAACGCAGCGTTCCCCCTCCGTGCTTTACAGTAGGAATGGTTCCTTTCATCCAAGGCTTTGTATGACACCCTCTCAAATGTTACGTTTATGGTTGTGGCCAAAATGTTTGATTTTCTGGTCTCATCGCTCAAATGAACTTGTTCCAGAAGTTTTGAGGCTTGTCTCTGTGCTGTTTGGTGTATTGTAGGTGAGCATACTTGTGGCTGTTGCACAGTAATGGCTTTCTTCTGGCGACTCGACCAGCAGCCAATTTTCTTAAGTGCCTCCTGGGTGGATTTGATTTAAACACTAGTCAGGTATGGCTTGGATTTAGATCAGTGATTTAATCAAAGTTTCTACCTAAACTAGTTCTGCTATTTTAAACATGCCATAAGTAGCATGAAGATTTTTAGAAATCCTTTTTTATTACTTGTTTCTTCCCAGTTTAATGGGTTAATCATTCAGATTGGACCCACCACTTGTTCTGTTGTACTTAGGATGGAGGAAAATAATCTGACCTTAATAACAATTTTAAATAGATTTATTCAAAACTGAAACAATACACGGACCATTATGCATAAGTTTTTTGCTTAAACAAACACATCCATGTTTGTTAACTAATTTGGTCTAAACAATATATATATATTATTAAGAACACTTAGATGTCAGCCCACGCCTGACACAATGTAAAACTTAAATTACTGCTGTCCTGCTGTCCTTCTGTGTAGACTCACTTGTCGTCATTTCTCCTCATCATCTTTTCTTTGTTCCTTATGCATAATCTGGAAAAGAAAAAACAAGATTTCCGCTTTTATTGGGTCCCAACAGATTTCTCAATTTACGAATGACTGAATCATAAGGAAGAGAATAGTCTTTCAACGCCTGCAGAAGAATGCTACTGCGTAAAAAGTGAAATCATTATTGAACAGTTGCTTCTAAATCAAGCGCTTAAGTGGACTTCCGACCACTTTACTGCTGTGAACCTTCCTTAAAATATCTTCAGCAAACATATATTTCTTGAATGGTTCCCCCTTAGCTCTTGAAGTTTATTAATAGTTGGCATTAAAGATGGTCGATTGGCTGGATACCCATGTCATAGCTAACTCCTCTTCCTCAGCTCTTGGTTTTGTCCCTGTTATTGGATATTGACAATTATTTGCAAAAATGAGCTGGAGTCAGTTGCTATGTTCCATACGTTTGTTTACTGCTTGTAATTTAATTCTGTCCATCGTGTAGTGTTTTTTAGTGTTCACTCGCTTCCTTCCAAATTTCAACAGCATCCGCAATAAAAACAGCTATTTTTCTGTATTTCGTTTTAAAGCTTTGAGAGTTGGGTTTTCAGGGAAGCTCAGCTTATGTTCTAACATTGCTCTTACGACAAATGTGAGATTTTGGGCCGTGACAGTGCCATCTATTTTATCTCGATTTTCTTCACAAAGTGTCATCAGAATAGGACAGTTTTTGATATACTGCTCAAATACAGTCACACAGAGTGCACATCTAACATCTTGTGGGAGAGTTAGATTGGTTTTCCACCCATTCCATTTCAGAGCTGCTGCAGCAAGAATGATTATTACGGAAGTATTTAGCAATTTCAAAAAAATTAGCCTTTATTTCTGGTTCACTTAAGTCTTTGGCTAAGAGGTGAGCAAATGAGCACTGCAACCATATGTTTTATTAGCAGCTTTGTATTCCCTCCCTGCTCTTCTAAATCTCTTCTTCTTGGATACGTTTGCAGCATTGTCAGGGGACCAAACTCGCGCACTAGACATTTTGAATTGTTTGTATTCCATGTCGTTATAGCTTTTTACGCCATTTCTTGTAAGTATTTCTGCTGTGTGTGAATTTCCTGACGTATCGTTGTTTGTGCAAGGAAGACCTTTAATTTTCTGTTGTTTGTATACAAGCAGATACAATAGGTTCATTGTGGACATTACTCCACCATCCAATTCTTGTAGGTAAAACAAATTTACCCTCCAGAGCTGTTGCACATTGCTAACTTTCTCTGTCTTACACTTGATCCAGCAGTTTCCTGCTAAACATCTGCTCTGCTGGGTGGACTGTATCATGGTCTTCAGTGACTGAAACAATATTAATGAAATGTAGGCTTTCTCAGTCAGGCGGAAAGAAGAGTTGTAGCATAAATTAAAAACCTTGGGGCCCCCCCCCCAATAAAAATAATTGTTTTCATCACTCAAACTCTTTTTCTAATCTGCTAGTTCTTATGACAAAACCGTATCTATGGTGGTTCAGGAGGTAAAGGTTTTTTCTTCCTTTTGGGTGATGGTGATATGTGGCTGTGGGTCCCGTCTGAGATGATGCTTGCTGCTAATGAAGCAATATCTGGATGGATAACTCTGAAACTGTAAGAACAGGATGATGGGGATCTTGGATGGTGGATAGTTTCCAGAATCCATGATTCCCCTAAACAAAAAAAAGTCAATGCTGTTATTTTAGTGTTTTATACACCTTTTCTGCTTATTGTACACAACTCTATCACTGCCCCAAAAGAGGATTTGTTTTTCTTCATCATAACTCTGTCCAAATGACCAGTAAACATGCAGTAATTAAGAAAGAAAATATCAATTTTTCTCACACAGGACAGTTCAGTCTTTAGAATTATGATTCAATAAAAATGTCTTACCAACCTGAAGATCCTTGCTGTTCAGAAGTGTTTCTTTGGTCATCTTCATCACCGCATTCTCATGGATGTTGACTCTTCGCGCCTCCAGGCCTTCGCCATCTCTTTGTTGAATCGTTTGCATTTGTGCACGCATGCCTGCCATTACGGATAGGCGAAGGAGAGCTTTCCATTAAAATATTCCCAAAACTAGGGTTCTCTTTTACGGTGCTGCCATTATAAGGAAAGAATTAATAAACCTCAGATCGTACACACAAACAGATCCAGACTTGTCTGTCTGTGGCTATGCTGCTGTTTTGTGCTCAAAGTTTTCACTTTCATTTTTCTTGTCTGTTTGCCCTTCCTCCTCCTCACACTTAGATTCACATTCTTCTTCGTGTTGTGCAGATCTATTCCACTCAAACAATCAGAACATATTGTCTAACTTCTTGGACTTGAACTGAGGGGTTGATTCTGTATTGCATAGGTTTGTAGAAACATTAGGATTAAGGTCTTTTCTCACTCTGTTCATTGTTGTAACATTTTTGCTGTGAAGAAGAGGCCGGGGACATTCTGCGGAGTCAATTCAGTTTTGAGTACCTGCGTAAGTAAATGGAAGGCGTCTGTGATAATATAGGAGAGAAACTGCCTCCACTAATTACAGAAACCTCTGGAGAGCTTGGCCATTGTGTGTGGTTAACATATTCAGCCTTTATTCTACTTGAGTTTACAAACTCGGCTTATTATCTCATGATGGAAAAAGGAACTTTGATGGTAAAATATTTTCCTCAAAAAGCAGTTTATTGAAAAAAATCCGATTTAAATCAAAAAAATCGGATTTTTTTGATTTTTTTTTAAAAAAAACATTGATTTTTATCCACCCTGAGTGCCTCCTTATTGTGCATCTTGAAATGGCCGCACCGCTAGTTTTCAGAGATGTTATTTGTGGGTTGTTCTTTGCATCCAGAACAATTTTCCTCTCACACGGCATTATGAGAAAGGTAGCTGTGGAGAAGCTCAAGCGCCCTCTAATGGATGTAAACAACTCCTCTATTTGCTTTTGACACAACTGAGTTCTTCAGTATGCAAAAGGGATATTGGCCAAACCAGTATCTCTCATCTGCATACAGGCAGCCGTTGCAGGTTTTGCCCTCATGAGCGTCTCATATCCTTTTCAATACAGGCCTTGTGATTATGCAGATGCTAGTTAGGAGGTCAAAAAGGCGATTCAAAACTCTACACACCCATATGGTGCTCTCCCCAAGGAGAGAGAATCCCTTTCTGAACAATCTTCCTGCCGTTATGGACCATTTTGTTGGTCTACTTGACCGTGGTTTGGTTTTTTTTACAGAGCCCCTGACTTTCCATTTGTTAATCAGTTTGAACACTGCTGACTGACCTTATCAATTCCTTGGACATCTTTTTGTTTCCCTTTCCTGTTCAACTACCTTTTCCCGTAGATCCGTTGACCATTCTTTTGCTTTCCCCGTGACTCGCAATCCAGAAATGGATCGTAGTTGGATGCAAATGTAAAAATGCAGAGTATGTCTGGGTCCCATAAAGTCACTCGGCTTTTTTTTTTTTTTTTTTTTTTCAACAATTTTTATTGCGAAGTGATATATAACATGTATCAAAACTTTGACCATTAATTATATACAAGCATATTTATTAAATGTAACTGTTTCCTGTCCCTGGTGGTTTTGACATTACATATTGATCCAAAGAAGACCACGGTTTCTACTTCTCTATTTTTTAACAATAACAAAACCTTAGTAAACTTGTGAAAGTCCAAGTCCCACAAAAAAAAATAAAAATTTTAAAAAGGAAAATCTTTTTTTTTTTTTTTTTTGTTTCTGACCTTTTCTTAATCTTCAGCTTTTATGCACAACATGATTACAAGCAAGCCGGAGTCACAGTGTGAGGATGTTACCTTTTAGGGTGCTTTCACCCGGTGCTTTCTTGACGTGTTGCGTTTATTTGTGCAGCAATGTACAGTATTAAAGGGGTTTTCTCGTTTCAAAGATCATAGTTCAAAAAGGAGGGGACCAAAAATCTAAGGTTGCCTATGGTAACCAAGTACCTACAAAGTGCTACGGTTTAGGAGAATGGGACGTTTGTTTAATGGTTGGGAACGAAGTGAGAGCTCACGGTCGTCATTTGGGAGAGGGAGAGAGAGAGACATTGACATGTTTTCACTGACCGCAATCCGTGGTAGTTTCGACGTATGCGTTTAGGGTTGCTGTTTTCACTGACAGCAATCGGAGGTCCTGCAGCAGAGGGGGAGATCATGTGCAGTCCCATGTAAACACAGATGAAGTGTATAGTTTTGTTTCTGCAGAATCTGTACGGACAGAGGTGTAATAATCTGCAGGATATATCACTGTGAGAGAGGACAGAGAAAAAAAAATCACCCATCTTTCCCAGAGTCCTGAATGTCAAATGACCATTCTAGTTACAAAGTATGTAGAGAGCGAAGAAATGTTTGATATCATATGGCGTTACACTTTGCTTTTCACTTCCATTGATTCCTTAGGTCTCCAACAGCTGAGAACCTCTCCCTTCCCCCGGCTCAACACAGAATGAATCCTCACGTGCACACTTTGAGGTGTGTCTGCAGAGAGAAGATACGCCCTGCTGGGAGGAGAAACACGCCCGCCCATTTCATAAGCTCTGCTTAGCAACCAGTATAAAAGCTGCAAATGATGAAAGATTAAAATCCCTCTTTATTGCTGCTGTGCCTACCTGACAAAAAAAGTGTCAAAAAAAGCACTGTTTGAAAGCACCCTTAGTAGTTAATTCAAACCCATTTGTGTCGGCTTCTGTGCATGTTATCAGGCCAAAATACCAGGGTATGTGAACTTTTTGATCTGGATCATTATGTGGGTGTTTTTGGTTGTCATTATGATTTTAAAAAAGAGGAAAAACACATTAGTTTGAAAATAAATGCTTCACCCGAATCACGGAACCATTGAGTGGGGGGGAAAAATTGTTTTAGTGGTGTTATTCATTTTCTCTAAAAAAAAGGGCAAAAAAAAAAAACTCCGGTATGTAAACTTTTAGCAAAAAAGTATGTTTGGGTTGTCTGTATTCTGCAGGATGTTAAGTTTCCAGTGATACCGATATGTAGGGGTTTCATTAATTTTTGCACCAGAAACCCAAAAATAAAAATTCTGTGCTATAGCTCCTTTTTTCTTATTTTTCCCCCTTGAACCTGAGTGAGGGCTCGTTTTTTTTGTCCATTTTTGAAAAGATTATTTTTTTTTTTTTTAATTTTTTTTTTTAAATTGCATTTTTTGCCAATGAATTCTTTCTAACGGTTTCAACGTAAGGTAAAGGAGTTGGATTAAGATTTTAAAAGACTGGGGTTTTGCAGGTGCGGGGATTACCCCCAAACTTTTAAAGGAACCGGTCACATAGTTTTGCCCCCCCGGGCTGAAGGGGGAAAAAGCATGTCCGTCCTCTGTTCCCCGGCTGTTCCCATATTCTAGAAGAGGGAGTTTTTTATGTATGTAATGCCAAATCTCAGTTTTCAGCCAAAAAAGAGTCATTCGAAAGTCCTTCAGAGTGTCAGGTTTTTCAAACCCCGCCCACCTGAGGCAGCCCCGCCCACCTCATGATAAACCATACTTTGAATATTTTAAAAAATTGAATAACTTTAGCGGGGCGGCTAGCCTTTGGGGGGCGGGCTAAACCTGCTCATGAAAAAGATTTTGGGGTAAATGCCTAAAACACGCTCTTACAGAATAAGGGGGGCCCGGCTGGGGGCAGCAGGGCGACATTTTGGTTATCCCCCCCTCAGCAAGGGGGCAAACCCCCATGTGACAGGTTCCCCTTTTTGTTTTTTTTTATTTTGCCCCTTTGTGAATGACAAAAGTGGGGTTTTTTTTAAAGCTTATCAAAAAAAATTTTTTTTTTTTTTTTTTTTTTTTAAAATTTTTAAAACTTTTTTTTTTTCTTTTTTTGTCCAATAGGGCCCCATCAGGGCTTGCTGGTCACTTGCCTGTCCTTTCTATGGCAGTACTGGCATAGGGGGTTTAAATTTTCATATCTACATGTTGCTTATAGTAGGGGAATAGGAGCACAACATGGCAGTACGGAGCCTTTATAGTCCTTATCTGCGATGGCAACCCAATTGTTGTGGGTCGCTTTTTAAAAGGAATTAACACCGCACCCGCCCTGTATGGAGCGGGCTCTGCATGGGCTCGCTCTATACCCCT
>JAODAL010021528.1:0-66883 GCA_025379985.1 Phyllomedusa bahiana | reverse complement strand
TGGTTAGTACATAGAAGTCGGGGCCCCACTCTAGGTCCCCAGGGCTGGCTGTGCAGCTGTTCCCCGGGCTCTGTTGGGTCACCGGGTGTTCCGATCACCCGACAGAGCAGGGGAACCCTTTGTTTGCGATGCGGTAACGCACCGCCGCAAACAAAGTGTTAAAGCACCGGGTTGCGGAGGTTTCCTTCGCACCCCTGTGCTCACAGGACATGCTCTGGAATCGGGGCTGTGTAGTACAGCCCCGATCCCAGGGCAGTTGCAGTGCCGGGCGCCGCAAACTCCAAAGTCTACAGCGACGTCTTTTGGCGACTGACTCGCACCAGCCGACGTCAAAAGTCGGTGGGCGGTCGTTAAGGGGTTAAAAGAAAAGAATTGGAATGGATTTTTAAGCTAAATACTTTACATCTACAACGGTTGAATTTGGAATTTAAAGTATTACCTGCAATGAGTTAGTAACTGTTGGAATCTTTTCTCACATATATTTTTCCAATGCTGCTAGTTTTTTGTCTTTGAGCCTTCCTTGAAAGACAGACCCTCCTGTCACCTGAAAATCAGGTAACTGGATGGGGGGGTTTCACAAAAGGGGGCAGCGGTGTCGGGGAACTCCCATCCCGGGGGGGGAACCCAGGGAGGTCTCCTGCTGATGCACCCTTAGTGCTAGATCTTAACCCAACTGGGTAAGTCCATGCATTTGCTCTACCAGCGCTGTCATGTGGGTCATGGTGCGTGGAGAGCAGGAATGTATGGGCCTGTGAAATGTCACGTCAGAGAAGGTGCCGTGGGCCCTGACTGCCATCCAGCCCACTGTCCCTGCCTAGTTGGCGTGCTGCCCTAAATGGCAGACCCCAACTGGACGAAAAACCCTACGCTACTACGTGCAGGGCCCTCAGCCACAAATCAGAAGCCAAGAGAATAACGGAAGCCAAGCCAGGGGTCAAAACACTGGAGGTAAAGCGGTACAAAAACGTAGGACGGAAACAAAGTCTAAGAGCAAGCCGGAGTCAGGAAAACAGGAGTAACAACTAACAGGAAACCAGGAGAAGGACTAGGGAGAACCTTTCACAGGCAAAGGTTGAAGACATTGAGCAGGTTTAAATGAGGCGCCCGGACACTGCCCAAGTGGCTGATTGGTGTGGCCTCCGGGCACCTCTATTCGCATGTGCGATACACCCTCTGAGCTGATTTGAAGCAGGGCTGTCAATCCTTTTCTCATGAGCCAGGCTTCTCCCTGGGTGTGTCGCCCGGCTAGAGGGATTAACCCCTGCAGCGCTTTGCTCCTCCACGGCAACAACGTGTGCCGTGACAACAACCAGATGTAATTTAGGTGTATATAGGACAAAAAAATACAGACATCCTGTATTTTAGTTCAAATTAACCCATAATCAAGAGGTTAAATTAAGCCTTGGATATGAAATACCCTACAGAACAACCAGATGTAATTTAGGTGTACAGTATATGGGACAAAAAAATTACAGACACCCTGTATTTTGGTCCAAAGTGACACACACTTGTAAAGGTCTTTCACTCCAGCAGCAGCAAGACTTATTGACAGCAGTCACAGTGAGAAGTGCGAGAATGTAACATGGCGTCCGTATTTATAGGGCTGTGACGTCACAGAAGCCCGCTGGTTGCTGATTGGCTTCATGTCTGCACATGTCATTGAGGGTGTTCCTTTCTTCCTTCCAGAGTTCTCTGCCCCATGGCACACCATGTTTGCGGCCATTTCCTAAAAAAAAAGACGATTCGTTCCCGCGAAGTACCATAAACTTCGGCATCGTGCAGAACCGAAGTTTTCCTGAAATTCTAAACAAATTCCACTTCATTAGAATAAATTCGCCCATCTCTATGCCAGTGGTCTCCCCCATTTTTCTGCTTACTTACAGCTGCCAGAAAGCTGGAGAGGTCAAGTACCATTGCTTGTTACACCATTCAAGACTACACGGCTCCAAACAGTAAAGAGGACAATGGTGAAAGACCACTGCAGACAATCCTTGGCTGCAGTGCTTATGAGCCAACTGCTAGCAATTGGAAGCAAACAGAAGAATGAGGGATACTGCTGGCAATGTCATAGGTGGAATGGATGTGTCAAAGTGATTTTATTCTATGTTTTTGTTTTTTTCTATTACAGCAGCAATATAGTAAATGTTTTTAAAACAACACTTAGACAGTCTGCTAATTTGTGAAGTTGTGATCTGACCAACTAATTTTCCTTATGTGGTATTCAACAAAATATAAAAATGCTCCATGTCGTGCTGCTTAATCCCCAGACGCCGCAATGATCGCTGCAGCGGTGTCTGTATGAATGAGAAATGGTGTCAGACAACATTCCTTACTTAAATTGGGCACCTACGGTGAAATAGTGGGGCCCTGATAGATTTACATGGCAGCTGGAAGCCCTGTGAAGACTTCCATCCCCGCCATTTTTCTCATTTTACTACTTCTAGTCACCGGAAGGAAGTAGTATAACCACCATCTTGGTACACCCTTTAGTGTTGTTTATACAATATAAAAGGGTGTACACATGATCGCACCCCCTGTGGTCAACCAACCTAGGGGGACTTAAAGTAAAAAAAAAAAGTAAAAAAAAATTAAAAGTTCAAATCGACTACCTCTTTGCCATTTTACAAATATAAATAAATCAATAAATAATAAAAACGTTACAAATAATTGGTACTGCAATGTTCGAAAAAGCCCGATCTATGAAACTATAACATAATTTATCCCATACATTTAAGATCTTAGAAGAAAAAAAATATTCAAACGCCAAAAATTAATTTTTTTAGTAATTTCAGGTCCCCTAAAAATTGGAGTAAAAGTGATCACTAAAGTCACATCTATCCCAAAATAATGCCAATGCCAACAAGTGCACCCCCTATGGTGTATGTGTGTAAGTGCAAAAGTTGTTGGTTGCAGAAAATAGTGCTGTGACGCAAATTTCAAAAAATAATGTTTGGATTTCTTTTTACAGGACTATATCATAACACAAACCCTACATATTTAGTATTGCTGGAATCATATTAACCTGCAGAATACATAGAACACATTTATAGCGGGGAGTGACCGTCAAAAGAAAAAAAAAAAACGCAAAAATAGCGCAAGTAAGTTTTTTTCACATTTTGACTCAGTTAGAATTTGTTTGCAGTTTTGGTGAATGACACCATTAGAAAGTCCATCTTGTCCCACAAAATAACAGCCCTCATATGTCTATGTAGATGGAAAAGTAAAAAAGTTGTGGCTCTTGGAAGACGAGGAGGAAAAAACGAATGTATCAACCATAAAAAGATGTTAGGTCCTTAAGAGTAAAAAAATAATTATATGGACAAACCCTTTAAGTTTTTTTACTAAAAAAAATTAGCATTTTTTGCTTAGAATCTTCAGCCATATTCATTGTATTTTAACTGTTGTCTGATTATCTTCTGGCTCTTAAAAACCTCTTTTCTCACACCTCACTAAATACAATTAGTTTCACAATGAATGATCCTTGCAACTTGATTTATCACTTTACATCCTAATATCAAAATTGCCCATGTAGTTTAGTCTTTTGTCTTCATGCAGCTATATGGGGTGATTAATTTCATAAAAAAATGTATTTATTAATCTTTGATCCTGAGAGAGGTTAAGAGTTTATAGCTTGATGATTTAGTTGTTAATTACCATGTATTTAACATCATAAGTTTATACTTTCTTAAGACAAATGATGTGATGGAGACCCATCTAGGAAACCTTGTATAGTGTTCACATTAAACTGTTATAAAAATGACACATTTATCTCTTACATATCTATTTCCTTGACATTGTCTTACTGGCTGTTGTCCAGATGCCACGTCTGTGCAATGATTAGTCAACTTTGAGACATCTTGTCTATACTAGTATATGAAATAATCACTTGACCATGTGGTGTCTGGCTCAGCACATCTACATATCTTGAGAACAATGGGAACCATCATTTCCCATATTATTATGATATCCTTATGATGCTACCACTAATGTTATATATGACTGCAAAAGGTATAACACAAACTATACTGTAAAAGGGACATAATAAAAATTTAAAGAAAAACAATAGGGAAAATTGAAAATTTGCAAAACCCTTTTGTATTCTCATGTTGTCAAAAGTTACTAAAAATCTTTTTTCCTAGGATTATTTTATGGCTCTGTTTAACAAGTCTTCTCTCCCCATTCAAAGCAGGGGGAGTAGCACTATATTGCGGGGTTGGGGCTCAGTTGTTCTTCCTTTACTTTTGTGTTCCTAAATTCTACAGTTTTCCCTTTATCGGGGATCTTAATTTACCTGAGCTAATTACAAATATTGGAAAACAAAGTCTTTGGTCGTGTAGATTTAAGATCTATTCACTGTCATTGGGCTCTGATTTTTTTACAATGAAGACAGCAGAAAAAAAAAAATTTTTTTTTTTTTTGTCCTCCCCAGAAATTTAGAGGCGTTTGAGAGAAAAAAGGGGGAAACAATGGGTTTTTCTGGAGGTCAAAGTGAATGATGGATATGTGAAATTTGTCTGCCAAAATGTCTTTTTTAGCTTCATTAAAATGCTAATTTTCCTAACATTTAAATCTTCCTTTTTTCCTTAAACTTTGGCCTTTCTGTATTCTTTTTGCCCCCCTAATGGGGGCACAGTTGGTCTTTCCTTACTTGATTTAACTACAGATTTTCTTAGCACACCCTGATAGTTTGCAATAAGCCTATGCATTGGCAAAGGGGGTTATCTTAACTGATTATGGGTTGTAAACCTGAGCATTCTTCAGAAATCATTGTTGGGACCCCCATTTGGGACAATCAAAAGTTATTAGCATTTTAGTGGAAAGGGAAAAAATGGCACCAACAGCTGGGGGAACCCAGGAAAGGAGTAAAAAAAAAAAAATATTAGTAGCTGGGGGAAATTTTTGTAGAAAGGCAGCTGTCATTGGATGCTACTAATACCATTTGGTGGAGAATATTCCCCCATAATGAAAAACCTTCCCCTTTAAATGAAAAAAATGAAAAAATAACTTTTAATTTTAAAAGTCTCTTATTTCCAGTATGCTTTCATTGCTTTATAAGTTTCTAAAGGTAGTGCCCTAGAGGCATCACTAGAAAAAGCTGGGCTCCATAAGAAACCTTTGAATCCCCCCCTTTTATCTATAGGGGGAAAAACCCAGAGTTTTTTTTAAAACTTTTTAAAAACACCCCATTTTTTTTTTATCTTTTCTTTTTAAAAAACAAAGGGCTTTAAAAAGTTTTAAAAAAAAGTTGGGGGTTTTTAAGATTTTGATATCATAGTGCATTTACCTGTTAAGTTAATCTTTGCTACATTTGTACCTCCCTACAAATGGGGCTTTCCTTACTTTTTTTCTTGGATCTACATTTCCTAAGATTATGTATTGCCAGCTTTAAAAATAATTATTTTGGGCAAAAATCAGTTGGGAGGGGTTTTTATTTTGTACCCTTTCTTTATGTGGTTTTCCCCTGATTAGGGTTGAAAAATACAGCCTTTTTTAAGGGATGAAAGGCCCTAAAAAATTCTAAATTATATGGAGTATTGTTAGTGTTGTGAGTAACAGTATGCTATGAAAATAGAACCGTGTCCTGCAAGCTGGTAGTGGATCCATTGGGTCATTGGGGGTTTTGGCAAAAACCCCATACCAGAAAAGGCGGATTTTTTAAAAAACACCCCAGTTTTCCCCTAAAGCCCCCCACAAGGCAGGATGGTTTTGGCTGGGGGGGGAACCCCCAAAGGTGTTCCCCCTGACATGGTCGCTTGTGGTGACAACCGAGGTACCCGCGAGGTACAGGAGGAACAGATGGAGGCATTGTCAGGTTACAGTCATGGAGGTCAGGGCAGGTGGAAAATGTAAAACAGGCAACAAAGAACAATGCTGGGGAAACCCAAAACACCAAAAAAGCGGGCCCTTGGGGTAACAGGAGGGGGGTGCCCTTTAAAAAAGGTCCCATGTGGCTGGCTATTTAGTGTCAAAGGCAGGCTAGCCCTTCAAATCTTAAAGAGAAAAATGGAGCTTGTAGCAGACTGGATTAATCTGTTGTAGAATCTGGAAAAACCCTAGAAAGCATGGACAAAGTTTGAGGCTGAGGATTAGTGTTGAGCGATTTTTATCGACAAAGTTGAAAATTGGGGAAAGGGTTTTTTTATGGTGTTTCGAATTTTCCAGATCATTCGAAAATTTGGGGGTTTTAAATCTGAGATATCTATTAAGATCGCCCCTTTTTGGCGCTTCCGTAAATTTTTTGGCGGCCAGAAATCAAAATTATAAAATTTAGAGCAGGGTGAGGTGTGGGGAACGTCATGATGGGATGGTTAGGGTTTGGGCGATTGGCTGGAAAAATCACATGACCTCGTTTTTACATAGAACGGGTTTTTTTCCTGTTTCACCCTCGGTTCTCGCGTTCATGGGGAAAAAGGACGTGCGCTCTCCCTGTGGCCACACAGCCGCAAAAATTGTCTATTTCTGCACGAGAAACCTTGTATTAGCTGTGATCCTTCCAATTTGGGTTATATTAGAGATTTGAAGATTTTTTTGTGTTAGCTAGGGGAATTTTTTTAAAGCATTTTTCTCCCGGGGGTTTTAAAGGGTACGGCGGGGGGGGAAAGGGGGGGGGGGGGGGCCCCCGGGGGTGGGGCGAACACAGAAAAGCTCTTTTCTTTTAAAGAACATTGGATAAAGTTCCCAAAAGACTTAGTGTAAAATTTTGTAGGGGAAATATCTTTTTTTATTAACATTTTGGCTTTTGAAGAAATTTTCCTGGTTTTTGGGCAGTCTGAACTTATATTGGTTTAAAATCATTTTTAGTAACTGCAGGTTCTTTGTTAGTGCAAAACTCCACTTTTTTTTATCGTTTTCCTTTTCAGATAGGGGGTTCAATTTTCCCATTACCACCTGTGACTGTTTAAAATTTTCAACCTTCCCTTTTAAATTAAAAACCAAAGCAATTTTGGGTAGTCAGCACTCAGACGGTTGTTTGGTTGCCAAAAAAAACTTTGTATCTTTCAAAACACCCACATTTTACGTGTTTTTTGACTTTTGCGCACCCGTATTTTCATTAAAGCAGCATTTACGTAAATTTTAAAAAACGCAATTTTTATATTCCCCCCACAGGTGAATTAAAAGGGGTCCCAAAAAAAAATTACAGTTTAATTATATAAAAAAACATAACAGTTAGTGTTTTTTGACTTTTGCGCACCCAGAAAGGGTTTTTAGCGCTGCATCTACTTTAAATTTTAAAACAGAATTCTATATTCACCACGGGTTTGAATTAAAAAGGGTGAAAAAAATTACAGTTTTTTTATATAAAAAACATAAAGTTACGTTTTTTTTTTGGCCCTTTTGCGCCCCCAAGTATGTTCATTGACCCAGCATCTACGAAAATCTTAAAACGCAATTTTTTTCCCCAAGGTGAATTGAAAGGTGAAAAAAAATTTACCGTGTTTTTATACGAAAAAATAACAGATACGTTTTTTTTTGACTTTTGGCACCCGGTACTGTTCTTTGGGAAGCAGCATCTACGTAAATTTTTAAAACCCAAAAAATTTAAAATTTCACCACGGAAAAATGAAAGGTGCAAAAAATCCCTTTTTATTATATAAAAACCCTTTAACGGGCTAGTGTTTTTTGACTTTTGCGCACCCAGAAACTGTTCATTGACCCCAAAATCTACGAAAAATCATAAAACGAATTCTTATTCACCACAGGTAAATTGAAAGGGGGCCAAAAAATACCATTTATTATACCAAAACAAAAAACAGATACGTTTTTTTTGGGGCTTTTTCCCAGCCCGATTTGTTAAAGGGGACCCCTTGCAGTTAAATTTTAAAATCCAGCAAATTTTGTTTTGATTAGGGGGGATTTGAGAATAGCTGTGATTTGCCGTCTTTTTTAATAAGAGATTTTCCCAAAAACTTTTCCCATTTTTTCTCAAATTTTTTTTTTTTCTGGACAGGGAGGGGGAAAGGGCGGGTGGTAAGGGGGCAAAGGGGGGGGGTAGCCCCATGGAGGTAGAGGAAAGGAGGGGAAGGGGGCCCCTTCCCGGTGCGGGCCCGACAACACGCATCCCAGCGGATCGTCGTTGCAGGCCCGGGCAGGCCTGTCATCGCGGGTTTTCGGGGGCCCTGTGAATCAAAGTAACGAACATGTCGCCAATCTTTTCCTTCAGTGGTTAATGCAACCTGCATCTAGCAGTTTACCTCCTCTTTCCCCCAAGCCCAGGGGCCACAAGGGTCGTCATCGGGCATATCAGCACCCGTTCCCAAATAAATTTTTCCCCCAAAAAGGGCAAATCTTTGTCCCCCACCACTGTGGATAACCATTTTTCTGAAGCCCCTTTTTTTGATGACAAAATGCGGTGGGGTCAGAAGGCATGTTAAAAAGATCAAGAGGATGATTTGGGTCTGCTCTGACGCCCATTTTACTGATGCCCCCAAGGGAGGTAAAGGGAAAGCTGGTCAATGGAAAAAAATCCCGGGGGTGGCCGCCTTGCAGTGCCCCTTGCTTGTGGGCCGCAGCTTGGAGGCAAAAAGTCGGGAAACGACCAAGTCCCCTTTTGTGTTGTGATAAATGATGATGACAAAAATTTGGGGGTTCCTCCTGGTTTTTTTACCAGAATTTGTTTGGGCGACCCGCTTCTTTCAGTGGACGGGGGGGAAGACGATGGGGGGTGGGTTGTCAAAAACGGGTCCCGCCAAAAAAAGGGGAAGGGGGGGGGGTCGCGGGGCCGTGATATGATTCCGCCGCCACGGTCAGCGAAAACCCCCCGTTTCCTCGCTTATCCCCGTAAAAAAAGGGCCCGGGGGACTCTCAAGCCTGGGCCTTCTTTTGAGCAAGGCCTCTGATTAAACCAGCGATGTCTATCCCGCCTTTCCCGAAAACGCATAAAGTAGAGGCAAAAAAACCTTAAGGGGGTTTAACCCACCCCCAACATGTTTTTGTCACATGCAGCGAATGCATGATTTTGAAAAAGGGAGGGAACATTGGCCAAAAAGGGCCGGGACCGACGCCGGGCCTAAAAACCCACTGTCACCCCCTCTTTTCTCCGCCCTCCTTCCTCCCCCCAACCACCAAGTTTTTCCTCGCTGCCCTTGTCTCTCAGAGTCTTTTGATCGGGGATCAGCCTCCGCTTCACCCTTTCCCCCGGGTCCCCCCGGGGAGTACCACCGAACCCCCCAGGGGGACCTTTCCTTTACCCCTTCTCCTTCCGCCAGTTTGACGACCTGCACGCCGTAAAAGGGGCCCTTTTCTGGCACCCAAACCCCTTCTGTTTTTCCCGGGGTTTGGGGAAACAGAAAAAAACATTTTAAACCCCAAAAACCACCCCAAACCAAAAGCCTTTTTATTTTTCCGGCATTGCCAGGCTTTTGGGCCCTTTGGGAAAAAAGGTTCCCTTTCCGTCTGGTGGACACAGATGGGTTCCGCACGTCAGGCCCTGCCTGCCCCCAATACCAGATGCCGGGGCAGGCATTTCTTTGCCAGAAAAGCCGTCCCCGCCCTTTGGCCCGCCAAGTGTATCTAAAAATTTTAAGCGCGTTGTCTGATTTTGTGTCCGGGGAAAAATCCATCTACCACCGACACAAAGGAAATTTGAAGCACGGGAAAAAGGGCCCCCCTTTTTTTTCAGTGACGCCACTGGGTGGCTGGTGGGGGTCTTGGGGGTTCGAGGGGGCCTCAGGCTCGGGGCACGCTTTAAAACTGAGGGATGGTGCAGGGGGCCCTTTTCCCCCCGGTCCTCTGGTGGCATCACGTGCCCCCGGGGCACCAGGGCCCCCTTTTTTGGGTTTAAATTAATTTTGCCCTTTGGGGGACCCTTTCCCCACAAAAGGTTGGAGCTTGTGGACGGCTCTAAGCAAAGAGACCGGCCCCCTGGGGGGTGACAAGAAACCCTTTTGCCAGGCAAAGGGGGTGTGCGATAAAAGGGCGAAAACCCGCGGCCCCCCCTTTAGATCGGTAGGTGGAGCACATCCCCCTTTCCTGGCACATGTCATGAAAATTGTCGTCCAGAAATTTCTAAAGAGTACCCCGGGGGTTTTGGGCTGCCTGCTGAAGAAGGGGCCCTGGGTTTTGAGTTTTGGCCAAATTCCCCCTTGGGTTTTTTTCCCACCCTGCTTTATCCCGCCTGGGGTTTGGTTTTTCAAACGTCAGCTCGGCCTCCCCCTTTAAACCCTTTCATTGGGTTTACGTGGCAAAAACGCTGGGAATTTTCCCCCCTCAAAATGCTCCCGCGATTGTGGGGGAGCAGCGCAATCCATTTGCAGTAGAAGTGACACATGGCCTGACAAGCAGCGGGGACGGACCTCGGGGTGTTAACCCCCAAAAGTGGAGGCAGGGAAAAAGGGGGGAAAAACTCCCGCACCTTTCCCTTTCCAGTTTTTTAAGAAGCCACCAAAATGGTCAGTGGGGGCCCAAAGCCCCCGTCAGCATGAGCTTTTTGGTGATTTTTAGTTCTGGGGAAAGATCGTTTGGGGGAAAAATCTGAAACAACAGGTTCCCACCAGCGACGGAGGAGGGACGGGGGCACAGATGCGGACACGGAGCTTTTTTCCCCCGTTTTAAATACAAGGCCCCCGGGCAGTTTTCAAAATTTTTATCGGGTTTTTTCATTAGGCCCGTGGTTCGGGGTTTCCCGGGGTTTGTGCAAGGGGGCGCTTTAGCTCCCCAGGGTCATCTCCCCAGGCAAACCAGGGCTGTGTTGAAGCTGTGCCGGAGGCAGCGGAGGGGGAGGGGGGAGGAGGGATTTCCAGACCCGTTTTTACCCAAGCTCCCTGGCCCTTGGAAAGAGGGTTTGGGGCGACTTTGAGGGGAGGGGGGGAAGATGGGGAAGATTAGTTTGCTAGTGCCCCTCGACCCCCGAGGCTTGGGGAAACAAGGCTCCATTTTTCACATTGGGGTCCCTTTGGAAAAAATCCATTTTTTCCAAAATGATCCTCGCTTTTTAAAGGGCCTTTAAAATGAACAACTGTTACTGGGTGGCCACCCCCCTGGAAACCCCGGTACAAAACAAAAAACAGCACCCTTTTCCCTTCCCCCCCACCCCAAAAAGAGATTAAAATGCAGGAAAAAAGGAGACCTTGGGTGATTGATCAACTGGAGGGGAAAAACGTTGCGTTTGCTTTTCCGGGTTTCCCCCAAAAGTCACGGGGGGAAAAACATTTAGCGGGGGACAGCAAGTTTGAGTTTCCAAGTAGGGTAGCGGGGAGCGCAGGGGAAGGGGGGCAGAAGCCTAATGGGTGACCTCTTTGGGAAACTTTGTTTTTCCAACCCCACCAAAACACAGAAAATTTAGCTTAAGATCATGGGGCACGGGCTTTCCGCGTCTCAACACCGATGTTTTTGGGATGTGTTCCGGAAACCCAAAAAAGAATTTGGGGATCCAAAATGGGGGCCCAAAGGGGCCCCAGCTGGCCTTTGTAAAGCCATTTAGGTGTTGTCCCGCCCCGCAGCCGCGTAAAATCTGAGCGGACCTTCAGCACAATGGGGAAATTTATTACAGACAAACGCATCCCCGGGTTTCCCAAAATTTAAAGTGGATCGTTTGACTTTCATCAAGATGAATGGCATTTGGGTCTCTGATGATGTTTTGGCCCAATTGCCCCGGGGCACCGAAAAGTTGCCCCGGGTTTTCTTACATTCCTTTTCAAAGAAAATTGGACCTCTTTAAAAATTTTTTTTTAAAAATGATCATTTCTTACTGCAATTTTTTTATTTTCTTTTCCCAACGTTCATTTTGAGGTTTTTCTGTGAGGAGACTGTAAAAAGGGAAACAAGGTTTCATGACAACCCGTATTCCATTTACTCACTTTATCTTAAGAAGTTTTCGCATTGTCAATGGTTTTGAGGTCCCGGTTTCTTTTGAGATACAGCAATAATTTATGGTTTTTTTGGAACGGAAAATGTGTCTTCTAAGTGGATTTTCCCTCACCCAAATTTTTTAAAAGTGGCTGAGAAATTATATTTATAATTTTTTGGGGGCCCTTTTTCTGTGAGAACCCGCTATTAAATTTGGTCCTTTGGAATAGAAATGTGGCTTCTAAGTGGCATTTTTCCCCCACAATTTTTTTTTCAGTGGGGTGAGAAGTTTTATTTTTTAATTTTTTTTGGGGCATGCTGTTTTTGAAAAAGCAGCAATACTACAGATCCTATTATTAAAAAAATGTTGTTTTAACGACATTTTTTTTCACAATTTACCCAAAAGGGGTTTTAAAGGGTCATGCTTTGAATTTTTGGGGGCATTTTGCGTGACATGAAACTTTACTACAGGTCCTTTCTAAAAATTTTTGTTTTTTAACAGACATTTGTTCTTTTCCCCAAATTGGGCCAAATGGTCAAGGGGTTTATGCTTTTTAATTTTTGGGGGCATTTTGCTGTGAAAATTTAGCTATATACAGGTCCCATTCTAAAAATGTTGTTTTTTAAAAGGGAATTTTTTCTTCCCCAATTGACCAAAGTGGCTCAAGGGTCATGCTTTGAATTTTTGGGGGGAATTTTGCTGTGAAAATGCAGCTTATACAGGTCCCTATTCTAAAAAAGTTGTTTCTAACAAAACATTTTTTTTTCACAATTGACCAAAGTTGGGTCAAGGGTCATGCTTTGAATTTTTGGGGGGGATTTTTCTGTGACATGGCTTACTTCGGTTTATTCTAAAAAAAGTTTTTTTCTAACGGGCATTTGTTCCTTTTAAAATTTTAAACCCAAAAAGGCTCAAGGGTCATGCTTTTAATTTTTTGGGGGGGCCCTTTTTGCTGTGAAAATGCAGCTTTTTTACAAGGTCCCATTCTAAAAATTTGTTTTTAAAAAGCATTTTTTCTTCCCCAATTTGGGCCAAAAATGGCTCAAGGGTCATGCTTTGAATTTTTGGGGGAAAATTTTTCTGTTGACATTTCAGCTATAATACAGGTCCCCATTCTAAAAAATGTTGTTTTCTAAAAAAGACATTTGTTTTTGCACCCAAATTTTCAGAGTGGCTCAAGGGGGATGGTGCTGTCAGAAACGGAATAGGTTTGGGCCAAATGTTAAAGGAAACCCTATTTTTCAAAATGACTTGTTTTTGCAAAAATCTTTAACATAGCTTTTCCCAAACCCTGTATTTAGAAAAACCCATTTTTTACAATGAAAAAAAAAGAAAAAAAAGACATGGTGGGATTCCAACCTATTTTAAAAAAAGTGTTTTTTTAAATTAAAGGGACTAAAAAAATTGCATGTACAAAATTTGCTGTTTAAAAAAAATTTCCCCTGAAAATTTTTCAAGGGGGGTTTCAGGAAAAAAATTGACCCCGTTTTAGGTTATTCAGAGAACAGGGGGTATGGAGCACAAACAGAGAACAAAGTACAGAGAAACCTTTTCCCGCAAGTTGAGAAAATGAGAAAAAGGGAAAGCCCAAAAGAAAAAAAGGGCACCTGGGGGGTTTGTAACAGGGCTTAAAACCCCCGTTTTTTCCAAGTGGGAAACTCAATTGGTCCCACTCAAACGGAGGGGCAAACGTTAAAACCCCGGGATTTACTGTGTACAGAGGAAGGGGAGTTTCACACTTCGCTTCCGCTCCTTTCCCTTTAGCCGACGTTTTCGTTGGTTTTTCGAAACAGGGGATTTTAACCTGCGTTTTTTAATAGATGACGGACGCCAGCCCTGGGCTTTCACCGCACCCACTGTAAATCCCGGGCCCCGGGTCTGCTTTTGGGCCAGGACAGGTATTGTCAAAGTCCCCCGTTGAAAAATAAAATGGTGGTTGAAAGGGCTCCCCTTTTTCCCGGGACTTTTTTTTAAAGTGGGGGTCATGCGGTTTTGGGGCCCTGCTGTGGGCCAGGGCGGTATAGTCAATGTCCAGTTTAAAAAAAATGGTGGTTGAAAATTTTCCCTTTTTCCCGGCCCCAACCCCCTTTTTTTTGTGGGGGGGCATGCAGGTTTTGGGGGGTCATGCTGTGGCCCCCGGAAAAATTTAGTCAATGTCCCGTGAAACTAAAATTGGGGGGTTGGGAAAAACTTTCCCTTTTTTCCGGGACTTTTTTTTAAAAGTGGGGGTCATGCAGGTTTGGGGGGTCCCCCTTTCTGTGGGCCAGGAAAAGGGGATAGTCAATGGGGCCAAGTGAAACTAAAAAAGGTGGTTTAAAACTCCTTTTTTTCCGGCAAATTTTTAAATGTGGGGGCATGCAGGTTTTTGGGGGTCATGCTGTGGCCCAGGGGCAGGTATAGTCAATGTAAATGAAAAATAAAATGGTGGTTTAAAGGGCTCCTTTTTCCCGGGACTTTTTAAAAAGTGGGGGTCCCTGCAGGTTTGGGGCTCATGCTGTGGCCCCGGGGGCAGGTATAGTCAATGTCCAGTTCAACTAAAATGGTGGGGGTTTAAAGACTCCTTTTTTCCCGGCACTTTTAAAAGTGGGGGTCATTTCAGGTTTGGGGTCATGCTGTGGCCCAGGACAAAGGGATAGTCAATGTCCAGTTCAAACTAAAAAAGGGGGGTTGAAAAACTCCTTTTTCCCGGGACTTTTTAAAAAGTGGGGGGGCATGAGGTTTGGGGCTCATGCTGTGGCCCAGGGGCAGGTTAAATTAATGTCCGTGGAAAATAAAAAGGTGGTTGAAAGCTCCTTTTTTCCCGGGACTTTTTTAAATTTTGGGGGTTATGCAGGTTTGGGGCTCATGCTGGTTCCCGGGAAAAGGGATATTCAATGTCCGTTAAGTAACTTTATGGTTTAAAAACATACTGCCTTCTTGGGGACTTTTTAAAATTTTTGGGGGGGATGGCCCGGTTTAAAGGGGGGCTTTTTGGGACAAGGGCAGGGATTTGTAAATTGGGGCTGTGGGCCCTTTTTTTTTGTGACTTTTTTAAAACCCAAGTGTGTTGCCCAAGATGTAGGACGTATCCATTTGACTGTTGTGGATGTTTAATTTCAGCTTCTCCCGCCCTTTTTTGGGGGTTTTAAAATGAAGGTGTTGTTGTCTCCCCCAGACTTTAATGGTAATTGCTAAAAATCGAAAAGGGGGGGTCACTATCCCAAAAAACCTTACGATAGCCGGGGGCCCGACCTTTTTATACCCTTCGATCTCGATAGCCAACGCAATCGCTCAACACTACTGAGGATCTTTAGATGATCGTACTAAGCTGACATCCAGACTTTATTTTCAGGATGGAATACTGAAGAAGGCCTCCGTGTCTGCCTGAGTTTTGGTTTGGGAAAATGCTTGGAGGAGAGCTTGACGGGTCGCTTGCCAGATTTTTCTTTGACTTGAGAATCCACAGCTGGAATATCCAAGTCGGTAGGCAATGGAAGAGGAGGCCGGGGGTGTAGCCCGTAGACAATGAAGAATGGGGAGGCTCCCGTAGAATTGGAATTGAGATGATTGTACGAGAACTCAGCCAGATGAGGTAGATCAGCACAATTATCTTGACGGGAAGAGAAAAAGTGGCGCAGATAATTCACAAGAACTTGGTTCACCCTTTTCACTTGCCCAAAGGATTGAGGGTGGTGGGTTGAAGAGAAATCCAACTTGATCTACAGATGGGATCAGAGCACCAGCCAAATTTTGAGACAAATTATACCAGACAAAATACTGAGAGGGAGAACATGTGAAGGAAATATGTGCTGAAAGATGTGGGAGGCAAGTTGAAGTGCTGTTGGCAGACCTGGGAGTGATACAAAATGAGACATATTGGAAAAGTGGTCAATGACCACCAAAATGACTGTATGATCTTAGAAGAGAGGTAAATCAGTAAAAAAAAAGTCCATAGCAATATGGTTCCAGGACTTTTCTGGTATAAGGATGGGCTGCAGAAGGCTGCAGGGTTTATGACGTGAAGCCTTGTTGCGGGCATCGGTAGAGAAAGTGAGGACAAAATCTTTAACATCTTAAGAGAGTTTGTAACTAATAGCGTTGAGAAATCAATAACAGACATTTTTCAAATCCCAGGATGGTCAGCATGCTTAGAAGAGGAGCCCCACTGAAGAACTCATTACCTCAAAGCCAGGTGTATGAAAGGATTCGTTAAAGGTTGCTGGATGCAGCGGAGATCAGGCATTCTGGAAAATGAATATGCTGCATTTTAGGGTCTAGTCCCAAATAAAAAATTGAGTAGTGTTGTAGGCGGGGGGGATTTCGTTGGCCATCGACATCGGTCGTGGTCGATGTTCGACCATCATCAACAAGATATTCGATGGTCGATGGTAGATTATGATCGATGACCATTAGTCTATGGGAGAGCAACAACACCTTCATTCTTACACCCAAACAGGCCTGGAGAAGCTGGAAATTAAAAATCCACAACAGTATTCAAATGGATAACGTGATACTTCATTAGGCAAACACACATAGGTTATAACAGCCACAAAAAAAAATCACAGACCTTCACTATCCCATGTCTGGTTCCATTAGCATGACCCTTAAACATGCATCACAAACAATTAAAAATGTTGCAGAAGGCAGTATGATTTGAACCAAATCCATTTTACTTGAACTGGACATTGAATATCCCTGTCTGGAGAGAAAGCAGCATGAGCCCCAATCCTGCATGACCCCCAGATTTAAAAAGTGCGGAAAAAGAGAGTCTTTCAACCACCATTTTAGTTGAAAACTGGACATGACGTATCACTGTCCTGGGCCCACAAGCATGAGCCCAAACCTGCGATGAACCACAGATTAAAGAGTGCCGGAAAAAGGTGTCTTTCAACCACCATTTTATTTTCAATTGACATTGACTATACCTGTCCTGGGCCACGCATTGAGCCACAAAACCTGCCATGACCCCCACATTAAAAAAGTGCACGGAAAAAAGGAGTCTGTATTAAACCACCATTTTAGTTTCATGGACATTGACTATACTGTCCTGGGCCACAGCATGAGCCTAAACTGCATGAACTCAGATTAAAAAGTGCCAAAAAAGAGTCTTTCAACCACCATTTTAGTTTCACTGGACATAGACTATACCTGTCCTGGGGCCACTGATGAGCCCCAAAAAAAAAAAAAACCCCCTTTTGCAATTTTTAAAAACCCCCCCCCCAGGTAATTTAAAAAGTGCGGAAATAGGAGTGCTGTTCAACCACCATTTTAGTTGAAACTGGACATTGACTATACCTGTCCTGGGCCCACGCATGAGCCCCAACCTGCATGATCCCCAGATTAAAAGTGCCGGAAAAGGAGTCTTTCAAACCACCATTTAGTTTCACTGGCATAGTCTATCCTGTCTGGGCCACAGCATGAGACCACCAAACTGATGACTCAGATTAAAAAGTGCCGGAAAAAGAGTCTTTAAATCACCATTTTAGTTTACTGGACATTGGGACTATTACCTGTCCATGGGCCACAGCATGAGCCCCAAACTGCATGACCCCAGATTAAAAAGTGCCGGAAATAGGAGTCTTTCAACCACCATTTTAGTTTCACTGGACATTAATGTTCCCTGTCCTGCGGTAGCGTTGCCCCTCAGTATGAGTGCGGACCAATTGGCTTCACTTGGAAATGACTGGTGGTTAACGCTCCTGTTCCAACCAGGTGCCTTTTTCTTGGCATTCTTTTTCCATTTTACTCAACGTGCTGGAGGAAATTTTCTCTGTACTTTTTCTCTGTCCGTGCTCCTACCCCAATGCCCTTCCGAAAAAACCAAATTCTGGTCAATTTTTTCCCCTGTACCTCCCTTGTAAAATTTCAAAAAGGAAATTTTTTTTTTAACAGCTATTTTTAATCCCAATTTTTTTTGGTATTTTAAATTTCTAAAAAAACACTTTTTTAAAATAGGAAAAAATTCCCACCTTGTTTTGTTTCTTTTTTTTTAAATTGTTTTAAAATGGGTTGTTAAATTTGGGGTTTTTTGATAGTTTATTTTTAAAGATCTTGAAAAAACAAGTCATTTTGCAATTTGTGTCCATTAAAGTGCCCTCCCCTTTTCCCTTTTTTGGGACGCACCATCCCCCTTGACCCACCCCTTTGACAATTGGAAGAAAAAATGTCTTTTGGGGAAAACACTTTTTTTTTTTTATATAGGAGCTGTAGTATAGCTGCATGCCCAGCAAAATGCCCCAAAAAATTAAAAACCCAGACCCTTGAGCCACTTTGGACAATTGTGAAGAAAAAAAATGTCTGTTAGAAAAAAATTTTTTTTTTTTAAAATTTAGGCCTGTAGTGTTGCGGTTTTTAAAGGAAAAGCATGAAAAAAAAATTTTTTAAAAAAATGACTTTCCCCAGCCCCCCTTTAAAAAAATTGTGAGGGAAAAAAATGCCACTTAGAAGCCACATTTTTTTTCCCAAAAAGGACCATGATTATTTTCTGTTTCTCACAGCTTATGCCCCCAAAAAATTTTAAATTTGCCCTTCCCAGCCAAATTTAATTAAAAATTGTGAGGGAAAAATGCCATTTTTAAAGCCACATTTCTGTTCCAAAAGGACCTTAATTATAGCTGGAATCTCCCCAGCAAAAGGACCCCCAAAACCATTGACAATGCGAAAATTTCTTAAGATAAAGTGGGGAAAAATGGAATACGGTGTTGTCATGAAACATTGCTGTTTTTTACAGTCTCCTTCAGAAAAACCCAGAAAAAGGGAACTTTTGGGAAAAAAAGAAAAAAAAATTTGCATTTAAAAAATTATCTTTTTTAAAAAAAGTTTTAAAGGGAGGACCATTTCTTTTTGAAGAGGAATGCGAAGTAGGCCCGGCCCAACAAATTTGGGGTGACCTCGGAAATTTGGGGGGCTACAACATAATCAAAATTTCCATGTTTGATTATCTTGAGGAAAGTAAAAACGACCCCATTATCTGGGGGAAAGGGCCGGTTTGCTTTTTGTTTTGAATGACCCCTTTTCCAAAGCTGTGCTAAAGGGTTTTTGGGGAAAGGGGCCCATAGTTTTGACCCCCAAATTTAGTTATTGAAAGGGGGGGGGGTGGGGGGGGGGGGGGACGGGGAAAACCCCCCCAAAAATTTAAAATTTTACCATTTTGGGGGGGGGGGGGGGGGGTTTTTGGGGGGGGGTCTTTCGGGTCGATACCCAAAATTAAAAAAAGGGATTTCCCCCAAAAAAATTTGGGGGGGGCCCCCGGGGCCCAAGGGCCCCGGGGGGGGGGGGGTTAAATTGGGGTTGCCAAAAAAAAGGTTCCACCCTTTAAAAGGGGGGGGGGGAAAAATGTTTTAAAACCAGCTTTTGAAAGGACAAAAGGGGGGGGAAAGGGGGGGCAAAGGTTAAAAATGACAAGGGAAAAACCGATGGGTGGAAAAATTCTTTTTTTTTTTTTTTTTTTTTTTTTTTTTTTTTTTTTCCCTTCTTTTTTTAAAATTAAAATTTTCCCTTTTTTTTTCTTTTTTTCTTTTTTTTTTTTTTTTTTCTTTTTTTCCCCTAAATATCCTTTTTTTTCCCATTTTTTTTTTTTTTTTTTTTTTTTCTTTTCCCGGGCCTACTATTTTTAAATTTAACCCCCCCTCTTTAACCAAATTTTTTTTTCTTTTTGGGTTTTTGCTTTTATTTTAGAGGTGGTTTGGTTTCTAATTCAATGGTTTGTGCCCCACCTTGCCTGCTGCTGCTGCAGCTATGGCTATTTGGCCTCAAATGCTGTCATATCGCTGATGTTGTTCCACCGTGACATTTAAAAGAAAGTGAAGCAGACAAAAACAGATGTCCCCAGTTGATCAATCAGAAATGGTCCCCAATTTCCTGCATTTTACTCCCCTATTTGGGTGGGGGGAAAGGGAAAAAGTGCTGAGTTTTGTTTTGTACCGGGGATCCAGGGGGGGGCCCCACCGTAATGTTGTTCACTTTGATGGCCTTAATGCGAGGATCATTTTGGGAGGAAATGGAGCCCCCAAAGACTCTGTGAGGAGGGGCCCTTGATTTCCCAAGCCTCTGGGTCGAGGGGCAATAGCCAACTGATTTTCCCTCATCTTCCCCCTTTCTCCCTTCAAATTCGCCAACCTCTTTCCGGGCAGGGTCGTCGGAAAGTCAGGTCTGGGGAATACCTCCCCCCTCCTCCTCCCCCTTTCCTTTTCCCTCCGGCACAGCTTCAACACAGCCCTGATTTGCCTGGGGATGTTTGCCCCCTGAGGGGGTTTTTTTGGGGGGGCCACCTTGCACTACCCCCGGGGAACCCCAAAACCACTCCCTAATGAAGACCGATGAAATTTTTTAAAAACTGTGGGCCTTGTGGATTTGAGGGAAAGAAAAAGGCTCCGTGTTTGCATCTGTGCCCTTTTTACCCTCCTCCGTCGCTGGCGGGAACCTGTTGTTTCAGAGTGCCCAAACGATCGTTCCAGAACTAAGATCCCCAAAATTGCTCATGCTGACAAGGGCCATTGTCCGCACTGACCTTTTTGGGTGGCTTTTCCCAAAATGGCAAGTGGTGCAGAGCTCTTTACCTGCCTCCACTCTCGGTGGCTCCACCCCGGGGTCCGCCCCGCGGCTTGTCGGCCATGTGTCACTTTTACTGCGTAATGACTTTGGGGCTGCTGCCACAGTCGTGGGGCATGGGAAGGTGGATTTCCAGCGTGTTGCCACTTTCAACAATGGGAAGGGTTTGACGGGGAGGCCGGTTTGAGGGGCTGAAACCGAAAGCCAGGGGGGCGAAGCAGGGTGCGAACGGCGGGTGCAAAACTTAGACTTCGAGTTTTCCCCTCAGGGGCAGTCCAAAACTGGGGTTTAGTTCTTTAGAAATTTCTGGACGAAAGGGTTTCAGGGAACATTTTGCCAGGAAAGGGATTTTGCCCCGCCAAACGATCTTATGGGCGGCCAGCGGATTTCGCCCGTTATTCGCCCCAACCACCTTGCCTGGACAAGGTTCTTTGAAACCCAGCCAGCGTTTGGGGTCTTTTTGGGGGGAGCCTTTCCACGGGCTCCTGCCCTGTGTGTGGAGGGTTTCCCCAAGACAGTTTAAAATTTTCCCAAAAAGGGCCCTTTGGTTTCTTTGGGAAAGTGTTTGCCCCCAGGGGGACTGGGGGGGGAAAAAAAACCCTGCACCATCCCTGCGGTTTTGAAAAAGCGTGCGCCCGAGCCAAAGACCCACCGTCCCCCCCAGAGACATCCCCCCGCTAAACCCAGTGAGCTGTCACAGGAGATAAGGGGGCCTTGGCCATGCTTACTAGTCCATTTTGTCCGGGGTCAGATGGATTTTTTCCGTACACGGGTTGAGACAACCGCTTGAAATTTTAGATGCCCACGTGTCTGGCCAGGGAAAGGGACGGGTTTTTTCTGGCAAAAAAATGCCTGCTCGGCATCTGGTTTTGGGGACAGGAAAGGGCCCTTTTGACTTGGCGGAAACCATCTGGGGTCCCAGACGGAAAGGAAACTTTTCCCAAAGGCCAAAACCCTGGAAAATGTCAACATTCGGGTTTTTGGGGTTTTGGGAAATTTGGTTTTTTGGGTTTAAAAAGTGTTTTTTCTCCCTCCCAAACCGGGAAAGGGCCCAGAAGGCGGGGCTGCTAGACTGGCGCGGGTTACGGCGTGCAGGTCTTCAAAACTGGCGGAAGGGAAAAAGGGGGGGGGGGGGGGGGGGTCTCGGGTTTGGTGCTGGTGGTATGGGGTTTTTGGGGGAAAGGCTGAAGCGGGGGTGACCCCTGTCATGACTCGGGGAAAGGGCAGCTGGGGAAACCCCTTGGGGGTGGCGGAGGGGGAAGGCGGAGAAGAGGGTGTGACAGGGGGTTGGAGGCCCGGCTTGGGTTTGGGTTTTTTTTGGCCCAAGTGTTGCCCCCTTTTTAAAACTCATGCATTCGCGCATGGGGACTGGGACTTTTTGGGGTGGGGGTTAACCACCTAAGGTTCTTGCCTCTATTAGGGTTTTAACGGCAAGGCGGATTTGACATCGTGGGTAAATCAGAGGCTTGCTCAAAAAAAGGGCCCGGCTTGAGAGGTCCTGGACCTTTTGCGGCGAAAAGCGAGGAGCGGGGTTTGCTTTGGGACCGTGGCTGGGGAATCAATCAGCAGACTTTTTGCGACCGCGCTCTCCCTTCTTGAGGGGGAAACCCCGTACTGACAAAACCCATCGTCTTCCGCCTCGTCCAGTGTTTGAAGCGCTCGAAAGGGCCAAATTCTGCTGAAAAGACCCCGTTGGGTCCCCCCAAATTTGTCTCATCTCCTTTTAACACGGTGAATTTGGGCGTCCTGGGCATTCTGCATCCCGGAGTGCGGGGTACAAGCAAGAGGGGGGTTTAAGGGCGTTGCCCACCGCCCGGGATTTTTTTCCGTTTTACCCGGGTTCCTTCTCCTCCTTGATGGGATCAGTAAATGGGCGGGCAGAGCAGAGAAAATTTTTTATTTTGGCCTCTTGATCTTTTGCATGCTTCTGACCCAAACCCCATTTTGTCAAACAAAGGATCTTCAAAAAAATGGATTATCCACAGTGGTGGGTACACGAAGTTGACATTTGGGCTGTTCATGTTGGGGCAGATTGATGATGCTTTATGACGAAAATTTGTTTGGCCGTGATGGGAGGACGAGGAGGGAAGACTGCGGGGGCAGGTTGCATTAAACCCCCTAAAGGGGCGATTTGGGGACGCTGTTCGTTACTTAAAATTCCCCAGGGCCCGAACCCCGCGTGAGAGGCCCGACGGTCCCCGCAAACCCCACGATCCCTGGGGATGCGTGTTGTCGCCAGCACTGGGAAAGGGGCACCTTCTCTCCCTACCTCTACTCCAAAGTTTCCGTCCCCCCTCTTTTCTACTTTACCCCCTGCATTTTTCTCCATGTTTAGAAATATAAAAAATTTGGGGAAGGGATGGGAAAAGGTTTTTTGGGGAAAATCTTTTTAAAAAACGGGAAATCACAGCTATTCTCAAATCCCCCAAAACAAAACAAATTTCTGTATTCACATTTAACTGCAAAATAGATTATCAACAAAAATGGCCCGCCCCCAAAAATGAAAAAAAAACGTAAACTTTAAAAAGTAATTTGGGTAAATACAAAAGGGATTTTTTGGGACCCTTTTAATTTACCTGTGGTGATACCCAAAATTGCTGTATTCCCCAAATTTAAAATGCAAGGTGATCAATGAACAAAGTGTGTGCGCCAAAATCAAAAAACAGTATCTGTAATGTATTCGGGTAATAAAAAAGGGATTTTTTGGGACCCATCAAATTTACCTGTGGTGACTAAAAAATTTCTGTATTCCCCAAAAATTTAATGCAAAATGATCTTCAACAAAGCTGGCCTGCGCCCAAAATGCAAAAAAAGGGATCTGTAAGGGTTTTCCCGGGTAATAAAAAAGGAATTTTTTGGAAACCCATCAAATTTAACCCGTGGTGATTACAAAATTTTCAAATATTTCCCTTTTAAATTTCAAGGTGCCCCAATGGAAAAAAAGCTTTTAGTTTTTTTTTTTTTTTCGCCCAAATGCAAAAAAACCCCGTATCTGGAATGTATTCGGAAAATAAAAAGGGATTTTTTTTGGGACCCATCAATTACCTGTGGTAAACTACACAATTGCTGGATTTAAAAATTTTTTTGCAAGGTGGCTCTATCACAATTGTTTACGGGCAAAGTGAAAAAACACGTATCTGTTAAAGTTTTCCCGGGTAATTAAAAAGGGATTTTTGGACCTAAACAATTCACTGTGGTGATTACAATAAATTTCAGTATTCCCCATTTAAGTTTCAAGGTGCCTCAATGAACAAAACTGTAGTGCGCCAAAATGAAAAAAAAATGTTATCTGTAAAAGCATTCGGATATTAAAAAAGGGATTTTTGGCACCCTTTTAAATTTACCTGTGGTGACTACAAAATTTCTGTATTTTCCCTTTAAGTGCAAGGTGCCTCAATTTAACAAAAAATGTAGTGCGGGCCCAAAATCAAAAAAAACATAAACTGTAATGGTTTTTTCGGATAATACACGGTATTTTTGGCGCCTATCCAAACCCGTTGACTAAAATTTGCTGGATTTAAATTTTAAAAAAACAAGGTGGATATATCAACAAAGGGGAAAGGGCAAAATTGAAATGAACACCTATCTGAAAATTTACTGATTTAAATTAAAAATGGAGTTTTTACCTAAAAAAAGAGGGCCTGCAGTTACTAGAAATGATGTGTATCCTAATATAAGTTCAGGCTGCCCAAATTCAGGAAATATTTCAATAGAAAAAAGGGTTTAAAAATAAAGCTATTTCAATGCAATGTCTACAAATAAGTCTTGGTGAACTTTAAACCAGTATTCTTTATAGAGCTTGTCTGGTTCGCCCGGGGGGGGCTCCCCCTGTTTCCCCCGTGATTTACAGCATAGATGCTCTTTTAAAAATTTTTTTAAACCCAAAAACCCTAAAAAACTTCCCCAAATTTTAAACTAAATAATTGTAAGGATCAAAGCTAAAGTAAAAGCTTTCTCTGTGGAAAAAAAAGAAAAATTTCGTGAGGGTTGGACACAGGGAGGCGCAAGTCCCACTGCTATTTAGACGCTGAGAGGGCACTGATTTATGAACAGGAAGGGTGTTCTATGTAAAACGAGGTCCCTGTGATTTTTCCAGCCAATCGGAAAAACCCTCACTTTCCCCGTCATTTACGCGCAAACCCCCATCTCACCCCGCTCTATTTTTGTAAGTGATTTGCTGGCCCTCAAAATAAGGAAGCGCCCAAAATGGCGCAATCTTAAAAAGATGAGCACAGATTTTAACCTAAAATTTTTATCGCATGAACTAAAAATTTCGTCCCAAAATTAAAAAAATGTGCCGATTTTAACTTTGTCGATAATAATGCTCAATACTACATTTCCCCCGTAAGGGATAGGGGGATCGCTTTCAATTCTTCTCTACAGGCCTAAAATGTAGAGAGACCATCTAGATTGTCTGGGATTTAACTGCTGTGCAGTCTTTTGATTGAGGAGGTTTTTATGGTCTGTGTAAATATTTACAGGATGATGCACTTCTTCTAGTAGATGGCACTATTCCTCTAATGCTAATTTAATGGCCAGTAGTTTGTGGTTCCCTATAGTGTAGATCCTTTCTGATGTAGAGAAGGTGTTTGAGAAGAAACCGCATGTGACAGCCTTTAGAAGTCTTCTGAGTTATTATGGCTACAGCATCCACAGATGGAGCATCTACCTTTTGAGAAAAAAGATTTGTCTGGATCTGGCCAAGTCCGAACAGGTGCTGTGGCAAAAGTGGCTTTAAGACAGGCAAAGGCTTCTTTTTTCTTCAGGTGGCCAGAGTTTAGGATTATTGCTTTTCTTGTTTAGAGCCACAATGATGCCACTCTAGAAAAAAGCCCGGGGCTTTGGAGGATCCATGTGCATTTCCTTTTTTCTGAGAATTTGGGGGGGGAATGTTTGATCGGGAGTTGGGCCTGTTTTTGGCAAAAACGGCGCTCTCAGATCCCCAATCCCCCGTGATGCGTGTACGGTGTTAGGCGCAACCTTCGCCACTTTTGGATTTCGCCCAAAAAGAAGGGGGGTGCAATGGGCCGGTGTGGGCGTTCTGGGGCGGGGGCGCACCACATTTTGGGAAAACTCCCAGGATGTATGATCGTGGGTAAACAAAGTGCGGGCATTGCAGCGCTCGAAAAAACCCCCGACAGGCAGACCTAGTTGAATTGGTCCAAATTTAGCCGGGGGGAAGCTAGGTGAAAAGAGAAGTAATGGAATAGGGAAAAATGTGCTTTAGGTTTGCTGTTTTTAAAAAGTACACAGCTCTCAGGGGACCTCGAGGATGGGGGTATGATTCCAAAAATCTTTTTTATTAAAGGGGTGTTGCCACCATGTAATGTTGACGTGGGAACCTCCAAAATGGGTATTTAATCACTTTTCTAAATATATGTGATTAAAAAAAGTGAAAACTCTGAGAGCTACAGCATTTCTCAATCCCCCTTAGTTACCTCAATGCTTTCCCTAGTCACGACCCAGGATCTGACAGGCCGCGCTTGCGTGAAACATTTCTTATCTGATGACAGGCAAAATGAAAGAGCTTTTAAGGCACCGGGTAGAAAGTGCAGTCTGAGGCTGTCTTGCTGTATTGAGAATCCACTCTTGTACTGTTTATTATTTCACTTAAGTTTTGAGACGCTCCCTTGGATTCCTCACTCCTCACTCGCCCCCACCCTCTCTCCCCTGCAGCTTCATGACTCAGCGTGATTTGTATACATCCTGCTCTGGTGCTGACAGGAGCTAGGTAAGTGCCGTCTTCGCAAATCCCCTTTAAGTGTAAAACATTTTCTGAAAAAGAACTCAAACCTTCTAAAGAAATACATAAATAAAAATCATTAACAACGCGTTTGTCGCCGTCACCGGCGCCACATCAGGTATTGGGATATTAGAAATTGCTTGGAAATACAGTAATTCAAATTCTGTAAGCACTTCTCATTGGTCGGTATAAACCAGTAAATCAGAATAGGAGCGATAGTGACCCATTATAACTAGAGATGGACAAAGTTCTCAAAAATTCGATTCGGTGACTTCGCCGAATTTCCCGACAAAATTTGTTTCGGTCTGAATTACTTCGGGACGAATTGCGTTAAAAAACAGCTATTTCCAGGCTGCACAGAGCCTGCAGGGTGCTGTAGAACGTTGTGCCATGCTTAAATATGCAGAGGGAGCTTGGTTTGGTCTTCATACAATGTTGTGTTTTAGTATGACACGCATATGATTGCCGCCGCTCTTAGAATCGCTTCACTATAAAATTCCCTGGGCACTTAAGAGGGCAAAACTGACCAAAAAACTGTAGCGAGAATGTAGCCTGATAAAGTCATGCCAGCAAAAGCTGGAAAAAAACAAGCTGAGGGCTCAGGTGGCAACATCAGTGACAGAGTATGGAAGTGATGGCAGCAGCCACAGCAGCATGAAGTCAGAGAGTGGCACAATGACATTCTGGAGGTGGCGAAAACAGGAGAAGGCCACAGAGTGGCACAATGACAGAGAGTGGAGGTCACGGCAGCAGCAGCATGAGGTCAGAGATTGGAACAATGACACAGTGTGGAGGGCACGGCAGCAGCCACAGCAGCAGCATGAGGTCAGAGAGTGGCACAATGACATTCTGGAGGTGGCAAAAACAGGAGTAGGCCACAGAGTGGCACAATGACAGAGAGTGGAGGTCACGGCAGCAGCAGCATGAGGTCAGAGAGTGGCACAATGACACAGTGTGTAGGTTATGGCAGCAGCCACAGCAGCAGCATGAGGTCAGACAGTGGCACAATGACATTCTGGAGGTGGCAAAACAGTAGTAGGCCACAGAGTGGCACAATGACAGAGAGTGGAGGTCACGGCAGCAGCAGCATGAGGTCAGAGAGTGGCACAATGACAAGGTGTGGAGGTGATGGCGGTAGCCACAGCAGCATGAGGTCACAGAGTGGCACAATGACATTCTGGAGGTGGCAAAAACACGAGTAGGCCACCGAGTGGCACAATGACACAGTGTGGTTGTCACGGCACCAGTAACAGCAGCATGAGGTCATAGAGTGGCACAATGACAGAGTGTGGAGGTGGGTGAGAATACCAGTCCCTGGTAAAGATGGTTGGTGGCAGATGGAGAAACTGTCAGCACATGTGTGGCATCAGGCGGGTGGCGGCATCAGAATAGTGGCTGAGGCAGGTAGTTTGAACCCAGACTCATTTCTCACAGTTTGGGTGAGGCGTCATGGCTGAAGTATTCTGACACCTAAGGCATTGGTGTGTGGAAATCCTGGCTGATCCACGCCTGATTCATCTTGACAAAGGTCAGTCGTTCCACATTTCCCGTGGACAAGCGGGTTCTCCTTGGGGTAACGATGGCCTCTGCCGCACTGAACACCCGCTCTGATGCCACACCACTGGCCGGGCAGGACAGCTTCTCCACCCCAAACTCGGCAGGTTGCGGCCACACATCCAGTTTGGCTGCCCAGTAGTCCAGCGGGTCTTCTAACTGGGGTGGCAGAGTGCTTCTGGACTGAGAGATGATGGCAAAGAGAAACAACTCCCTTCTGCAGAGGTGGTGGAGCCTTGACTGGCTGCAATGGCATGCGTGCCACTGGGCGCTGCTGCTGCTGTTGCTGCGGCGGCAGGATGGACCTCTCCATCTGAGCCACGTTTCTCCCAGGCCATAAGATGGTGACGCTGCATGTGTTGATGCAGGGCCGTGGTGCCAACATTAGCTCCCTGGCAATGCTTCACTTTCTGCCCACAGATTCTACATATACCCATATTCGGTTCCTCCGGTTTCTTAGCAAAGAACTGCCACACCGCCGAGTATCTGATTTTACCGCCAACGCTCCGCACTGAGTGACTACTGCCGCTGCTGCCTCGCTGAGCCCCTGTGCCGCTACTTTCTTGGACCTGCGAAGCAGGTTTTCTACCCCGTGGCCGCTTGGCTCCCGACCTCACTCTGCTGCTCCCCTGCTAACTCACGGCCACACAACCCACTTGCTGGCTGCGCCGCTGCCTGAGGTGCAAGCTGACGCCCTCTTCTCCTGATGATGATGAAGCCCTTGCTTCACCCGGCTCCCAAGTGCGGTCGGCTACATCGATTTGTGTTTCATCGTCACTGCTGTCCTCATCACCAGTCTTGGTATGCAGAGGCTGACCCCTCACAACATGACCTCCCATGCCACTCTCCACATCTATACTTTGCCGCCTACTGCAAGAAGCAGGGGATATTGGCCCCATTTCTTCGCTGCCAAATAGCTGCTGACTGCCCTCCTCAAATTGTTCATCCTCGCTATATAGTGGTGCTGAGCCCAGACCACATAGTAGATCTCTGGCTGAGGGAACTGGATGGGACAGAGGCGGGTTGAGGACAGGTGAGGGCCGCTGACCCGCTCCCGGGCCATGCCAACTAAGGGTTGTGTCTGACGATCCCACCGACTCTTGGCTGGGGTTGTCAGATGTCATCTGGGAGGAAGTGGATGACCTAGTCAACCAATCAAGAACCCTTGGGTTGCTGGTCAACACACGGCTGCTAGATGACAGCGGCAGTTGTGGCCTCACCGAGTGACCCCTGCTGCGACGTCCCCTTGCTGTGCTGCGACCTGGGCCTGCTCCAGGAATGTTTGTGCCACTGCCACTCGCAGGTGAAGAGCCTGCCACCTCTCTGTCTGACATACTGTCTGTACCATATCTATTCCATCATGGTCATTATCATGATGGGGCCTAACAAGACCGTTTATTTTTGCCTGTTAGTCTCTATCCAGGCTATGAACGGAGACTATGATCACGCCCCATATGGGCGGATCTGTCCGCGCCCATATATGTGAGGAACGCCACGACTTCATGATTGAGGGTGGAGGTGACGGGCGCCGCATCGGGAGAGCGGCGCACGTCACTCATACCCGCACTCTGGGTAGAAGTTATCACTCGCACTCCGCGACTGAGGGCGGAAGTGATGGATAACAGAACAAGCGCGCAGTCAAGGTATCTTGGTAATGGCCGTAAACATCCGGTTCTCTGTATATTTAAGGCTGGCTCATTCTCATAGCAAACGGCGGGCACACCATAGCCCTTCTGGCGGTATCAGGAGCCATATGCTCCATGACCTGTTTCTAAGTCACTCTTTGACAACTTTTTTAGTGAGTACAGACTATTGCATTATATTGCATACCGGTTAGCTGTTATTGGGTATACAATTCGGGTATATGGGGTGTATTTTGGGACAATTATCTGTCTCTATAAACATTTATATGCCTTTGAGTAATCTATTATGGAATCGTTTATACTCTGATAGCTACCCGTGACGTAATTTTTTGATTCCCAATGAAAATCTTTTTGGGTAATTGATTACAATTGGAACAATTTATTTATCTATACCCTTATGAATATTGGTTTTATTTTTAGATCTCATACATCCCTTTCTTGGTCCCCTGAAGAGACCGTGGTGGGTCAAAACATGTTGGGACATTGTATGATGACCACATAAGGGTAAGGTGAGAGTCTGTAGGGTGAGTCTTTGCACCTTTGTGGGGTTGTCCTTCTTGGGGCGAGTGCTCCACTTATTTCACTGGTGTAAAGATCTCCAGGGATTCATTAGGGTGAGTTGTTAATCTTTTCACCGCTATTTGACGGCATCTATATTTTTGGATATTTGTATTGGATACAATAATTGAACATATATCCAAATGTAATATTTTGAGTGCTCAGCCGCACAATATTTAAAATTGTGAAGTAAAAGTTATATTTTATATTGCACACAATTATAATACACACTCCATTCTTCCTTTGTTTTCCTTAAATGTGTGATGGAGTAATTACTCGATACTATCTACATTATCTGGAATAGGTTCTCTATGATAAATACACACCCTGTATTTGACTCCAAATGAACCCAGTAAGAAGCTTGGGTTGCACTTGGATATAAATTGCGCTCCACAAATGGCCAGGAAAAATTTACTTGTATGTGCCGTTTAAAAACACTGTGTATTTTACTGAATATAAAAGCACAAACAGGCTTAATTAACCTTCGGTTATGAATTATGCTACAGGCCAAATGTCTACTTTGGCTGTGAAAAAGAACATTTCTTTTAGTGACCACAACAGCAGAACAACGCTTAATTAACCCCTGGATGTAAATTGCGCAAAAGAAATATGCTGACAACAATTACCAGCTTTGTAGCGTGTAACAATGGCGTGTATTTAACGGTAAACAGCAAGAGAGAAACTTGTAATTGACCTTCGGATATGAATTATGCAACAGGTAAAATGTCTTTTTTGGCAGTGAACAAAACGTTTCCTTTAGTGACCACAACGGCAGAACAACGCTTAATTAACCCCTGGATGTAAATTGCGCAAAAGAATTGAGCAACCAAAAATTACCAGCTTTGTAGCGTGTTAAAATGGCGTGTATTTTACGGTACACAACAACAGAAAAACTTGTAATTAACCTTTGGTTGTGAATTATGCTACAGGCAAAATTTCTTTTTTGGCGGTGAAAAAGAACGTTTCTTTTAGTGACCACAACAGCAGAACAACGCTTAATTAACCCTTGGATGTAAATTGCGCAAAAGAATTGAGCAACCAAAAATTACCAGCTTTGTAGCGTGTTAAAATGGCGTGTATTTTACGGTACACAACAACAGAAAAACTTGTAATTAACCTTCGGTTATGAATTATGCTACAGGTAAAATGTCTTTTTGGCGGTGAAAAAGAACGTTTCTTTTAGTGACCACAACAGCAGAACAACGCTTAATTAACCCCTGGATGTAAATCGCGCAAAAGAAATATGCTGCCAACAATTACCAGCTTTGTAGAGTGTTACAGTGGCGTGTATTTTACGGTACACAGCAAGAGAAAAACTTGTAATTAACCTTCGGATATGAATTATGCTGCAGGTAAAATGTCTTTTTTGGCAGTGAAAAAAACGTTTCCTTTAGTGACCACAACAGCAGAACAACACTTAATTAACCCCTGGATCTAAATTGCGCAAAAGAATTGAGCAACCAAAAATTACCAGCTTTGTAGTGTGTTAAAATGGCGTGTATTTTACGGTACACAACAACAAAAAAACTTGTAATTAACCTTCGGTTATGAATTATGCTACAGGCAAATTTGCTTCTTTGGCGGTGAAAAATAATGTTTCTTTTAGTAACCACAACAGCAGAACAACGCTCAATTAACCCCTGGATGTAAATTGCGCAAAAGAAATGAGCAACCAAAAATGAAGTTGTATTTGGATTGTAAAAATGCTGTTTCTTTAAATGAATACAACAGGAATAGGCTTAGATAACCCTTGGATATTCAATGTGCTGTGAGCAGATAGCATTAAAATATATATGCAGCTGCATTGGTCGCACACTGGACTTCAGTTCCAATACCCCACAAAATCAGAATTAGAACGTAAGAGAAGCAGTCTCTGAGAAAAGCTGTGACACCCCCCAAAAATCGCTGTATAAAAATGAGTTCTTTAGTAAGAGATATCATAAGCAGCCGTGGCAGCACCTTCTCTACTCAGTACAGTGAGAACGGTATGAGCTCCCAGCATCGCGCCCGGACTGATATAGGGCGGTGACCTCACAGAATCCCGCCGGTCGCTGATTGGCGTTATCTCTGCACATGTCATGTAGGCTATGCCTTCTTCCTCCCAGAGTTCTTTGCCCCATGTAATGCCAAGTGCTCGCAGCCATTTTATCAATTAAAAACACACTTCGTTCCCGCAAATCACCCCAAACTTCGACTTCGTTCAGAATCGAAGTTTTCCTGAAATTCTAAACGAATTCCACTTCGTTAGAATCAATTCGCCCATCTCTAATTATAACCTATGGAGAAGTATTGACCAATCAAATGAAAAGGCGGGACAGTTCAAAATACAGTAAAAAAGGCAGAAAAGAGCTGATTGCTGGAGCTAGCGGGGGCTTGGCTATCCCGACCAATCAGAGTGCGAGCTACTTTGTTCCATTGTAGTCTTTGGAGAGATCGGGGCAAAGAAATCTCGGCTCTCAGCGCAGTGCGGCATGGAGTATGATTAAAAAAAATCGTTGCTATTAGGTGTAAAATATTATCTGAAAAAGAGCTAAAACCTTCTATAAACATACATCAATCAAATTCCTAGCAACGCATTTGTCGCCGAGACCAGCGATACATCAGAAATTGGGACATTATAAATTGCCGGGAAATACAGTAATTCAAATTCTGTAAGAGCTTCTTATTGGTCGGCAGAAACCCACCAATCAAAATAGGAGCGACAGTGAACCATTATAACCTATGCAGTAGTATTGAACAATCAAATGAAAAGGCGGATAGTTCAAAATACAGTAAAAAAGGCAGAAAAGAGCTGATTGGTTGAGACCAGGCGGCAGATAAGAATCCACCAATCATATGTAGTGCGTCTATTTTGAGTGGAGCAAGAAGGGCGTGATAGAAGAGCGCCCTAAAAGATATTGCTGTCTATGAGAAATATTCTAGTACTGTGATTGGTTGGGGGGAAGAGGGGCTCGTCCTGCTTAGCCAATCAGCGGCTGAGCTACTTATCTCATAGAGTTCTATGGGGAAAAGAAATGCAGAGCGAGCTCTGTTTGTGATTGGCTAAGTTAAAAGAGGCGCGATTATTTGGGCCAATGGGAGAGCGAGCGACGCTCTTATGGGTTTTCTAATGCAATCTATAATAAAACTGTACATGGCAGAAATCAAATAAGACTCACAAAGTTGTACCGATCTCTATATAAAATGAACAATAATATGGGGGTAACGAAAATAAACTAATAAATATTAATTCAATAAATTCATTTTTATTTCTTTTATTTCGTTAGAAAATGATCAATAATATGGTGCTAACGAAATTTAAGAATTAAAAATAAATTTATTGAATTAATATTTATTAGTTTATTTTCGTTACACCCATATTATTGTTCATTTTATATAGAGATCAGCACAACTTCGTGAGTCTTATAATTTTATTTCTGGCATGTACAGTTGTATTATAGATTGCATTAGAAAACCCATAAGAGCGTCGCTCGCTCTCCCATTGGCCCAAATAATCGCACCTCTTTTAACTTAGCCAATCGCAAACAAAGCTTGCTCTGCATTTCTTTTCCCCATAGAACTCTATGAGATAAGTAGCTCACCCGCTGATTGGCTAAGCAGGACGAGCCCCTCTTCTCCCCAACCAATCACAGTACTAGAATATTTCCCGTCGACAGTAATAACTTTTAGGGCGCCCTTCTATCGCACCTAAGTCCCGCACTGCGCCTCACACACTGGCGCGGCGCGGTGGACTTTACACTGCATACACGAGCGCACCTCGGGCGCCGACATACATGAGACGCAGCTTTCACGTTCGAGCGCTCGAAAACGTGCACATCGGCGTACCAGGATTCATACATGTCACCTTATGTATCTGAGAGATACAGAAGGTCAGAATGGTCTGTTCAAATAAGCACTTCTCAAGTTCAGCAAAAATGTGGCCACACATGGTCATGATGAAATTTTAGATCCAGAGAGAAAATCAAGATGTCTTCGAGGTAGACCATGACACAGGAGGTCCGGGAGGATCTTAATGACAAAGTCTTGGAAGATCACTGAAACATTGCAAAGTTCAAAGGGCATCACTAGGTACTTGAGTTTTGAAGACAGTCTTCCATTTGTACCTTTCTTGGGTACAAATCAAATTGTAGGCTCCTAGTAAGTCGAGCTTGGTGAAGATCTTGGTGATTGCAGTTGATTAAAAAACTTGGAGATTGGAGGTAGCAGATATTGGTTCTTGATGGTGATCTTATTTAAGCTGCAGGAGAGGATGACTTTTGAATTAAGCCTTTCTTCAGGTTTTCCTTGATGTAGGCAGACATGGACTGGGTTTCAGGCGCAGACAGAGGATAAACTCTTCCACAAAGAGGCATTTTTCCATCCAGGGGGTCAATAGAGCAGCCATAGGACCAATGTGGTGCGGGGACTCTGCTTTCTTCTCGCAGAATACTTCTATGAATTCTTGATATGGGATAGGAAGACCTGGAAGTGGAGTCAAAAGTAAAGGTGGAAAATCAGGTTGTACCAGATGAGAGGACTTGCAGCCATAATACAAGCAGAGATCCTGGTTGCATCTATGGATGTTTTCTTCCTCTGTTAAATAAACTTTCTCCACTTGCATGGGTTCCTCCTGAGAAGGCATCGGGGGAGACGAGGAAATCTGTGAGACTGGCAAGACACTTTCTGATGGCAGAGCTCTCATTGCCTCTCAGCAAAACAGACACCAATTCTGGAAGCAAGACCAATGAGGTCACCCAGCGTAGTAGGAAGATCTCAAACAACCAGCTTGTTCATAATTTGTCTGGCAAGGCCTTCCCAGAAGGTTGCTACGAGAGCCTCAATATTCCAGGCTAATCAGAGGCCAGAACTGTATTGCCCCACTATGGAATTGCCTTGCCATAAGAGAAGCAGAGATGTTTTGGCAGAGGAAATGCATTTAGGCTCTTCAAAGATCTTGCAACAGGACCCCAGAAACAGGCCAGGGCCTCACCAGAGAGTTAGTTAATAATGAAGGCCTACTTGGCTCAATTTGTAAGAAACAGATGCGCCAGGACCTCAAAATGAATAATGCATTGGTTTAGAAAACTGCAATATATTTTGGGATCCATGTGGTTATGCGGTGACAGAGGTATTTTCAGGTGAGAATAGCAGTGGCAGCTGGAGGCAGAACTACAGCCAGTGCAGTTGTGGTTACTGGGAGACATGCAGGAATACCCTAAATTATCTCAAAGAGCTGCTCTTGGCAAATGCCTTGACAAACCACTTTGGCCACAAGGTCATGGACATCTGGTGGGCACATTGGTGGGATCAATGGCCATACTGTCATGCAGGCAGGTGATAGATTTGCTGGGTCAGCATTAGAGATGGCAATTACCATGCCAGGGAGCAGAATCTAAGGTGCCTTCTGGTTTACACCAGAACCCGCAGGGTGGACTGGCTGTGGAAAACTCCCAGGTCATGACTCCTGATGTGTTAGCTTACGGTGACAGCTGAGGTGCTAATGAGGTAAAGGAGGGAAAGGTGGAGGCGTAGACAGGTCAAAGGCAAGGAGATCATGGCAGGCATCAGGAAGTAGTCGGGAACACAAAAGCAAAAAGGTCAAACCAGAAAATGCAATGCAATGCAACAAGACACATATGTTCAGGTACAAACACCAACAAACTGGCAGGGAAGACGGGGGAGGTGTCTTTAAAAAGGTGTTAATGGCTGGCTATTGGGTGTCAGAGGCGCACTGGCCCTTAAAATCTTAAAGAGCCGATGCGTGGGACAGGTATACACACAGGCAAGGAGCAGAGGAGGGGAGGAGCGGAGAAAGTGAGTGGTAGAACGTTGGCTGGAGACACAAGTGCGTCCGTGGTCTAGAGTGGGTGGACATTGAGACAAACCATTTATTGTATAGCCAGAAAATTGACTATGCAGATCTGTTATTTCTTGGACTTAGGCAATATAGAACATAATAAAAACACATATTACAGCCACTGTCGAGCTCAGAGCCTGTAGCACATCTATCATTTTACACTTTCTGAGGGAATCTTGAGGGAAGCATATGCGACTGATATATGCTGTCTTCAAAATGTCCTCTACTACTGTGTGTGCTGTGCTCTTCCCTGCTTTCTTTACTGCTGCCACACTACAGTGCGTCCTAGTGTTGTCCATTGCCATACATGCCTGTGCAATGTTCAGATGCTGACTAGTATTAGAATCTAACCAGAGTGCTAGGTTGGGGATAGCAAGTTTTTTGTGAAGCTACACACAATGTCATTGTACTGACTAGCAGCAGGACATTATTTCAAGGCTAGAGTCCAATTTCTGTTTCTTTTATGCTTCTAGCAACTAAATTTTTTCGTTACAACAATTTTAATATATTTGTTTGAATTCTGTTTTCCCTTCTTTCTTAAATCTACACATAAACAACTACGCTGATTTTACATAGAGTATAGTTTAAATCAGTTTACAATCAGATTGGATGCTGATTCTGCATTCAGAACCATGTGAACCAGTGGCGTAGCTACAGGGGTCGCAGGAGACGCAGTTGCTACTGGGCCCCTGAGCAAGCCCCCTTCACCACTCAGCTGCATCCCTTGATCACATAGACCGAAAGGATGCAGCGATCGCCGCCTGCAGTGCAGTGCAGGCAGTGACTGAAGCTAAGCGGCCGGTATAAACTGATACCAGCCGATTAGCTCATGAAGGCAGCTGCGCGATGCAATGACATCATTTCTAGGCTTAAGGCATAGCAAACGCTGGAACTGGCATCCCGGAGTGGGCGGCGTGATGACGTCACACCGCCCGCTCCGGATTCAAAGATCGGAGTTCGTGGGGGAAGGAAGAAGAGCCCAGGTGAGTATTATTTTTTTTTTAATAGGGGGAGGAGGAGAATATCTATTCTAAGTGGCCCTCACTACCATAAGTACCCCTAACTAGCATAAGTGGCCCTCACTACTTACCCTAAGTGGCCATAACTACCCTAAGTGGCCCTCACTATTCTAAGTGGCCCTCACTATCCTAAGTGGCCCTCACTACCTTCTCTAAGTGGCCCTCACTACTTACCCTAAGTGGCCCTTACTACCTTCCCTAAGTGGCCCTTACAACATTCCCTAAGTGGCCCTCATTACCTTTCCTAAGTGGCCCTCACTACTTACCCTAAGTGGCCATCACTACCTTCCCTAAGTGGCCTTTGGCCATTACTACCCGCACTAAATGGCCCTCACCGCCTGCCCTAAGTGGCCCTCAATGCTTACCCTAAGTGGCCCTAACCGCCTGCCCACTTACTAGAAGGGACCCTATACTGAAGGGGAACTTTACCTACTTAAAAGGAAGAGTCTACCACTTATCTAATTTTTAAGGTCTAGCCTACCTAAAAGAGGTGTCTTCCTATCCGCCTGTCTAATCTGGGGGGAGGGCAGGGGGAGAGCTGTCTACTATATGGAGTATGTTCCTACCTTGTGATGACACAAATGAGGGCCCTATCATTGGTTTAGCGAACTTTCACTGTTTGGAGTCTAACATGTTTGTGTGGTAAATTCTGCAGGTACGAGAGAACGACTCATCAGAAAAGACGTCATCTGTGAGTCACTAAATGTAACTGCACTGCAATCACTTATATGTCTGCAGAGCCTGTGTACAACTGCTATCTAACACTATATGGTCACTGTAAGGGGGTAATATACAGCCTGTAGAACAGTCTTTAGTCTTTGTGTATTGTTGTTATTGGTATTATTGGTCTTGGTATACTGGTTTGGTCAGTACCATTATGGTGATATTAGTCACTATATAGTAGTGATATATGGCAGTATTCTTTGGTACTTGTATATTGGTATTATTGGTTATGATATATTGATTTGGTCATTGACAGTATGGTGGTATAAGTTACTATATAGTGGTGATAGTATGGCACTTTCATACTTACTGAACCGTAGAATGCAGATAAATGTCAATTTAACTGTTCAGCATAAAACCCAACAAAAACTAAACTCATAAAACAAAAGACAAAATTGCATTTTTTTCCTGTTCACCCCACAACATTTTTTTTGTTTTTTTTTTGTGTGGGAGGCGGGGGGCAAGAGGGAACAAACACTTTGGTAGTATAACGTTTTTCTTTGGCCCCATTTGAAATGAATTTTCTTCAATTGGACAATTCCTTTTAATTGAATTATTTTTCCGCAGCGCGCCTTGCGGCAGACATCCGCCATGTCAAGTAGGGAACCTGTTGTTGAACAGTATTGGTCCACAGATGGTGTCTGAGAATAAGCAGGCCCCCAAGCTGAAGTTTTGCACCTTGACCCATGAGTCTCTAGCTACGCCCTTGATGTGAACATACCTTAAGGGTCCGGGTGCTGTTTTGGGAGAGGATATAACGGACTAAAACAACCATATCAGGACAGACAACTGTTCCTCTATAAATGCTGCAAAGTACAAGTGATGTATTTTCTGAATTTAAAGGACTTGAAAGGAGGGTGTATATTGTGCAGCCTAAACTCTCCTGTCCTGAACTCACATGTAAATAACTTTTTTTTAACACTTTGTGGCCAGCAGACCTCCCACCTGAGGTGAAATTGTCCCTTTTGTTTTTGAATTTCTATTGGTGTCTGTGCATCCCAGTTCTTTGCCAACAGCCCCCGTGTATGCAAATTGTTTTAAAGATATTTCATATTAACTGCGGCCTGTAGTCAGTGGTGCCAAAACCACCATATGTAATCCATATAACTGTAAAATACTTCTGTTTCACTCAGTGCGTCTCAGTTTGGCGCTAATCGTGCACTTGTACGCAAATTGTTTTACAGATATTTCATAGTTACTGCCGCCTGTTGACAGTGGTGGCAAAACCGCCATATGTAATCCATATAACTGTTAAATACTTCTATTTCACTCAGGGCGTCTCAGTTTGGCACTAATCGTGCACTTGTACGCAAATTGGGTTATAGATATTTGCCCAGATACACCCAGCTATGTCATATGCTGCATTTGCTATAAACGCATCAGTAGAGGGAAGAATCTTAAGTGTTTAACCACCACCAACATGTTTAGTCACATGCAGCAAATGCATGAGTTGAAATGGAGGGAACACTTGGCGATAAAAGGCCAGACCGGTCCTGGGCTTCCAACCACTGTCACACCCTCTGTCTCCGCCTCCTCCTCCTCTGCCATTTTTAAGAAAAAGCATTCTTCTGCTGCCCATGTCCCTCAGCAGCATGAGCAAGGATCAGCCTCTGCTTGAGACTCCGCCATCGCCCGAGTACCACCAGCACCACCAGAGACACAGCCTACCCCTTGTCCTTCCATCAGTTTCACCTGCATGCCATACAGCGGCCAGTCTAGCAGCCAGCCTTCCGTTTACCAGGTGTGGGAGCAGAAGAAACACTTTAACCCACACCATCCCAAAGCCAAAAGCCTGAATGTTGGCATTGCCAGGCTTTTGGCCTTGGAAATGTTGGCTTTCTGTCTGGTGGACACAGATTGGTTCCGCCACTTCATGGCCCTTGCCTTTCCCCAGTACCAGATGCCGAGCAATCATTTCATTTCCCAAAAAGCCATCCCTGCTCTGGCCAGCCACGTGTCATCTAAAATCTCCAGCGCGTTGTCTGCATCTGTGTCCGGCAAAGTCCATTTGACGACCGATACATGGTCTAGTAAGCACGGTCAAGGTCGCTATATCTCTGTAACAGCTCACTGGGTGAGCCGGGTGGATGACTCTGGTGATGACGGTGGCTCTCAGGCTCGGCGCACGCTCTTCAAAACCGCAGGGATGGTGCAGGATTCTTTCCCCCAAGGTCCACGGGTAGCGTCATGTGCCCAAAGAAACCAGGCCGTGTTGAAATTGATATGTCTTGGAGACCGTCAACACACCGGTCAAGAGCTGTGGACAGCTCTGCGCAACGAGACCGAGCGGTGGCTGGGTGACAAGAACCTTGTGCCAGGCAAGGTGGTGTGCGATAACGGGCGAAATCTCCCGGCCGCCCTTAAGATCGGTATGCTGGAGCACATCCCTTGCTTGGCACATGTCATGAACCTCGTCGTCCAGAAATTTCTAAAGTGCTACCCAGGTCTTGACTGCCTGCTGAGTTCACACTTCCGCCGCTCACACCCTGCTTCATCCCGGCTGGCTGTGTTACAGCATCAGCTTGGCCTCCCTGTCAACCGTCTCATTGTTGACATGGCAACACACTGGAATTTCACCCTTCACATGCTCCAGTGATTGTGGCAGCAGCACAATGCACAGTACGAAGTGACACATGGCCTGACAAGCAGCGGTGTTGAGCCACCGAGAGCGGAGGCAGGTGAAAGAGCTCTTCACCATCCTTGCCAGTTTTGAAGAAGCCACCAAAATGGTTAGTGCGGACAATGCCCATGTCAGCATGAGCATTGTGGTGATCTTAGTTCTGGAACAAGTGTTGAACACTCTGATACAGCAGGTCCCACCAGCAATGGAAGAGGAGATGGATACAGATGCAGACACAGAGCCTTACTCTCCTTCGAATCCAGTAGGCCCGACAGTTTCACAACTTTATTGGTCTTCGTTAGGTGGTGGTTCTGGGTACAGTAATGGAGCAAGGCGGAAGAAGTTGAAGAGGAGTATGAGGTATGTCTTGAAACATACGTTACTGATGTACCTGACTATGAAAGAGGATGACACGGATTAGAAGCGGAGTATGAAGACGAGGAAGATCAGTTTACTAGTGTCTTTCGACCCAGAGGCTTGGGAAATCAAGGCTCCATCTCTTACTTGAGTGCTTGGCTGCTCAATTTCCTTCAACATGATCCTCACAATAAGGCCATCAAAATGAACCACAGTTACTGGTGGCCACCCTCCTCGAGCCCCGTTACAAAGCAAAACCCTCCTTCCACTTTCCTTCCACCCACCCAAATTGAGAGTAAAATGCAGGAATTGGAGACCGTGCTCATTGATCAACTGGAGACATCTGTTGCGTCTGCTTCACGTTCTTCAAATGTCACGGTGGAACAATGTCAGCAATGTGACAGCAGTAGAGTGCCAAGTAGTCATAGCGGCAGCAGCAAGTATTGTGGCCTAATGGGTGACCTATGACAATCCTTATTTACCACTTCACCAACGCCTGTAATGCAGGGCACACATACGACACACAGAGTCCGGCTTAAGATCATGGTGCACGACTATCTGCGTCTCAACACCGATGTTTTTGGATATGTTCCAGACCCAATTGACTTCTGGGTATCCAAAATGGATGAATGGCCCAAGCTTGCTCGCCACACCATAGAGGTGTTGTTCTGCCCAGCAGCCAGCGTCATATCTGAGCGGACCTTCAGCACAGCTGAAAGAATTCATTACAGACAAATGCATCCGGCTTTCCACAGATAATGTTGATCGTTTGACTTTCATCAAGATGAATCAGGCATGGATCTTTGATGATGTTGTGGCTCCAACTGCCGAGTTCACCGATTAGTTGCTGGTCTTCTTCACATTCCTCTTCCAAAAGAAATGGTCCACTTGAAAAGAAATGTTAAAATGATCATTTCTTACTGCAATTTTTATTCTGAGTGCCCAAAAGCTCATTTTGCTGGTTTTGCAGTTAGGAGACTGTAAAAGACACCAATTGTACACGGTTTCATGAAAAAAAAACGTATTCCATTTACTCACTTCTTCATGAAAATTTTAAGCACTGTCAATGCTTAAATCAGCTATAATCAAGGTCCTTTGGAACAGAAATGTGGCTTCTAAGTGGCATTTCTCCCTCACAATTTTTAACAGTGGCTGATAAGTCATTTTTATAATTTTTTGGGGTCATGTTTAGAGATGGGCGAATTGATTCTAACAAAGTGGAATTCGTTTAGAATTTCAGGAAAACTTCGGTTCTGAACGAAGTCGAAGTTTGGGGTAATTCGCGGGAAGAAGTGTGTTTTTATTTGATAAAATGGCCGCAAGCACATGACGTTACATGGGGCAAAGAACTCTGGGAGGAAGAAAGGAACATCCTCAATGACATGTGCAGAGATGAAGGCAATCAGAGACCGGCGGGATTCTGTGACGTCACCGCACTATATAAGTCCGGACGCGACGCTGGCAGCTCACACTCCTCTCTCTGTGCCATGCTGTAGCTGCTGCAGCTGCAGTAGCTGAGATCTCACACAAAAGAAATTACTTTTATACAGCGATTTTTTTGGGGGGTGTCACAGCTTTTCTCAGAGACTGCTCCTCTTCCGTTCTAATTTTGATTTTGTGGGGTATTGGAATTGAAGTCCAGTGTGCGTCCAATTCAGCTGCATATACATTTTAATGCTATCTGGTCAGTTCTGGAGCACATTGAATATCCAAGGGTTATCTAAGCCTGTTTTTGCTGTTGTATTCAGTAAAAGAAACAGCGTTTTTACAATCCACATACCAGTTAATTTTTTGCTGCTCATTTCTTTTGCGCAATTTATATCCAAGGGTTACTTAAGCGTGTTTGTGCTATTGTAGTCAGTAAAAGAAACTGTGTTTTTCAACGTCAAATACGAAATTTTTCCTGTTGATTCTTGTAGCATAATTTATATCCGAAGGTTAACTAATCGTGTTTCTGCTTTTGTAGTCAGTAAAATACATGCCGTTTTAACACGCCACATACGAGTTAATTTTTTGCTGCTCATTTATTTGCGCAATTAATATCCAAGGGTTAATTACGCGTGTTTCTGCTTTTGTAGTCAGTAAAAGAAACGGTGTTTTTCAACGCCAAAGACAAAATTTTTCATGGTGATTCCTGTAGCATAATTTATATCCTAAGGTTAATAAAGCATATTTCTGCTTTTGTAGTCAGTAAAATACATGGCGTTTTAACACTCCACATACATGTACATTTTTTGCTTCTCATTTCTTTTGCGCAATTTATATCCACGGGTTACCCAACCCTGTTAGTGGGTACATTTGGAGTCAAATACAGGGTGTGTATTTATCATATAAAGATATCTTCATTAAACAGAGTCTGTAAATTTTTGAACAAACAGTATGTCAGACAGAGAGGTGGCAGGCTCTTCACATGCGAGTGGCAGTGGCACAAACATTCCTGGAGCAGGCACAGGTCGCAGCACAGTAAGGGGATGATGCAGCAGGGGTCACTCGGTGAGTCTAGAACTGCCGGTGTCAGCTAGCGGCCGTGTGTTGACCAGCAACCCAAGGGTTCTTGATTGGTTGACTAGGTCATCCACTTCCTCCCAGATGACATCTGACAACCCAAGCCAAGAGTCGGTGGGAACGTCAGACACAACCCTTAGTTAGCATGGCCCAGGAGCGGGTCAGTGGCCCTCACCTGTCCTCAACCCGCCTCTGTCCCATCCAGTTCCCTCAGCCAGAGATCTACTATGTGGTCTGGGCTCAGCGCCACTATACAGTGAGGATGAACAATTTGAGGAGGACAGTCAGCAGCTACTTTGCAGCGAGAAAATGGGGCCAATATCCCCTGCTTCTTGCAGTAGGCGGCAAAGCATAGATGTGGAGAGTGGCATGGGAGGTCATGTTGTGAGGGGTCAGCCTCTGCATACCAGGACCGTTGAAGAGTACAGCAGTGAAGATCAAACAATAATCGATGATGATGTAGCCGACCGCACTTGGGAGCCAGGTGAAGCAAGGGCTTCATCATGGTCAGGAGAAGAGGGCGTCAGCTTGTGCATCAGGCAGCGGTGCAACCAGCAAGTGGGTAGTGTGGCCGTGAGTCAGCAGGATAGCAGCAGTGCGAGGTCAGGAGCCAAGCGGCCACAGGGTAAAAAACCCGCTTTGCAGGTCCAAGAAAGTAGCGGCACAGGGGCTCAGCGAGACAGCGGCGGTCGTAGTCACTCAGTGTGGAGCGTTGGCGGTAAAATCAGATATTCAGCGGTGTGGCAGTTCTTTGCTAAGACACCGGAGGAGCCGAATATGGGTATATGTAGAATCTGTGGGCAGAAAGTGAAGCGTGGCAAGGGAGCTAACGTTGGCAACACGGCCCTGTGTTAACACATGCAGCGTCACCATCCGGTGGCCTGGGAGAAACGTGGCTCAGATGTGATGGTCCATCCTGCCACTGCAGCAATAGCAGCAGCAGCTGCGCCCAGTGGCACACATGCCATTGCAGCCAGTCAAGGCTCCACCACCTCTGCAGAAGGGAGCTGTTTCTCTTTGCCATCATCTCCCGGTCCAGATGTTCCTGCTCCTCGCTACTCATGGCGCCATCAGTCATTCAACGAGGCAATTGCAAAGAGACAACAGTATGCGTCCAACCATCCTAGGGTGCAGAAGCTGACCATGCTCCTGTCCAAGTTGTTGATACTGCAGTCCCTCCCTTTTCAAATGGTGGACTCTGCACCGTTCAGAGAACTAATGGCTTGTGCCGAGCCGAGGTGGAGTGTTCCAAGCCGTAATTTATTTTCCAAAAAGGCAGTACCAGCCCTTCACAAATATGTAGAAGATGGGCCAGTCCTTGAGCTTATCGGTTTCTTCCAAAGTCCATGGCAGCGCGGGCGTGTGGAGCTGTAACTACGGTCTGGGCCAGTACTTGTCATTTCCGGCCCACTGGGTGAATGTGCTTCCTGCCCCGCCACACAAACAACTTGGACTGGAGACGCCGCTTTCTCCTCCACGTTGTCAAACTGCTACTCCTGCGCCAATGTCCGCCTCCTCCTCCACCACCACCACCATCTCAGTCTCCAGAAGTGCTGCTCCATCATACCACATGTGTAGGGCAAAGCAGTGTCACGCAGTTCTACACCTGTCTTGCCTTGGCGAACAAAGTCACGTAGGGGAGGTACTGCTCCGCGTCATGCAGCAAGAAATCGATGTGTGGCTTTCCCCGCGCCAACTGCAAATCGGAACCAGGGTAACAGACAATGGGAGGAACATGGTGTTCACGCTGCACCGAGGATGTGCCCTGCATGGCGCATGTGTTTAATCTCCTTGTATAAAGGTTCCTGAAGTTTTCCACCGATCTTCAGAAGATTTGAAAAAATTTCCAGGAAACTGTGCATGCACTTCATCCATTCCTACAAAGCCAGGCACACCCTCCTCGAATTGCATTGGCAGAATGGCCTCCCCCAACACACGCTGATATGCGATGTTTCCACCCGTTGGAATTGAAGCCTACACATGTTGGACCGACTGTATGAACAGAGAAAGGCCATTAACGATTTTTTGATGATCCAGGCGGACAGAAGTACTCCCCTGTGTAACTTTGATGTCAGCCAGTGGCAGCTCATGCCTGACACCTGTCGTTTGCTGAGGCCATTTGAGGAGACCACGTTATTTGCAAGTCGCCAGGACTACGGGATGAATAACGTCATTCCACTGCTTCATGTCCTGGAAAAGATGCTGAAAAATCTGTCTGGGCAGGGGACTGGAGACGAGGTGACATCTCACGGCCACAAGGTGGGGACTGAACTGGAGGAGGAGGAGGAGGACATTTGAGCATAAGCATTGTCTGGTGAAATGAGTGGTTTTTCTACCCAAATGACAGGAGCGGAGGAGCAGAAGCAGCTGGAGGAGGTAGATGGAGATGAGGAAAACGAGGCAGATGACCCACAAGCACCGTGGCAGTATACAGTGGAGATGGAAGCAGAGAGTCCCTCAGAGTCACTTGTGCAGATGGCCCGCAGCATACTGATTTGCCTGGCTAGTGACAGCAGAATAGTCACCATCCGGCAGAGAGATGAATTTTGGCTCTCCACCCTATTGGACCCTCGCTATGAGAGCCTTTTTTCCCAGCTGCTTGAGAGGGAGGACAAACTCAAATACTATAGGGAATTCCTGTGTAGTCAGTTGGCCGCTGCCTATGTGCGGCATCATCCATACTCTGACAGGTCTGACCGGGGGGTTCCTCAGTGCTCACGTACTACTGCCGCGGCTGCTGTGGGAAGGTGGGGGGGGGTGGCAGGAGCAGTACCAGCTCCATCAGCAGCAACCTAAGTCTGGAGTCGCTGATGAGCAGCTTCCTTAACCCGCCTAGTGAGGCAGAAGCAGCAACAGGTCCTGGAGCAGACCCTGAACCAACAGGTGGTGGCCTACTTGGACAGCCCTCTGCCATCCCAGTTAGAAGATCCGCTGTATTACTGGGCAGCCAAACTAGATGTCTGGCCGCAACTTGAGTTTGCAGTGGAGAAGCTGTCCTGCCCGGCCAGTAACGTGGCATCAGAGCGGGTGTTCAGTGCGGCGGGGGCCATTGTTACCCCAAGGAGAACCCACTTATCCATGGGATATGTGGAACGACTGACCTTTGTCAAGATGAATCAGGCGTGGATCGGCCAGGATTTCCACACACCAATGCATTAGGCGTCAAATTACATCAGCCATGACACCTCACTAAAACTTTGAGAAATGAGTCTGGGTTCAAACTATCTGCCTCAGCCACTATTCTGATGCCGCCACCCGCCTGATGCCACACATCTGCTGCCAGTTTCTCCATCTACCTACCACCATCTTTACCAGGGACTGGTATTGCCACCCACCTCCACATTGTGCCACTCTATGACCTCATGCTGCTGCTGCTGCTATTGCAGGTGCCGGCACCTCCACACTGTGTCCTTGTGCCAATCTCTGACCTCCTGCTGCTGCTGCTGTTGCTGGTGCCATGCCCTCCACACCCTGTCATTGTGCCACTCTCTGACCATATGCTGCTGCTGCTGCTGTTGATGCCGTCACCTCCACACTGTGCCATTGTGCCACTCTCTGACCTCTTGCTGTTGATCCTGCCGTCACCTCCACACTCTGTCATTGTGCCACTCTGTGGCCTACTCCTGTTTTTGCCACCTCCAGAATGTCAGTGTGCCACTCTCTGACCTCATGCTGCTGCTGTTGCTCCTGCCGTCACCTCCACACTATGTCATTGTGCCACTCTGTGGCCTACTTCTGTTTTTGCCACCTCCAGAATTTGTTATTGTGCCACTCTCTTTAGAGGTTTCCCTGTCTTGTGTGCTAGCCCTTTTAGCTGATGGTGTGCCACTGATATTGGAATGTGTGTATTGTAGGGATCCAACTCAGTGGTAGTAGAAATAAAATGTCTTCGGCACACGTAGAACACTTTTGGCTTTTATTTAGCCACAGTTCATACAGGTAAAATAAGACGACACGGCTTAACTTCAGCCTTGAAATGGAAACAAACACAGTTTGTGTGTATAACTCACAGTTCAACGTATCCCTGGGTTCAGTCCTCACCCAGAACAGGGAATTTGGTACATGGTAGACTGCAGGCTGGAGCACAACCTTTCCACCTTCCTCTCAGTCAGACCAAACACACTGACTGAACACCACACCCCCTGATTCTCCAGACTTCCTTCCTTAAGTAGGCCCGGCCAAAACCTGGGCCGGATACCTGGGAGCAGTCCACCCACCCTGCTTTTTGGACTGCTCCAATAAAAGCCTGACCCAGATTGACTGCTGTTCAGCAGTCATACTACTAGAAATAACCCAATGTCAGTACCCTAGCAATACTGACAACGCTATCAGGCTTTATTTCACCGAGATCAGGAACCTCGGTGACACTGTGCCTTCTTACATGCACCCTGTGCCTTCTTACATGCCCCCTCCCTCTGCCCAAAGTCGGGGTTTTGGGCACCTTCAGCCACCAGGCTGTGCACTCTTGAGAGGGCATCTGCATTCCCCTGCAGCTTGCCCAGCCTATGTTCTGCTGTGAATGAAAAATCCTGCAGGGCAAGGAACCAGCGGGTCCCTCGAGCATTCTTCCTTTTTTTCTCCCGCATGAGTGGGGCATGGTCAGACACTAGCCTGAATTTTCTTCCTAACAAGTAGTACCTGAGGGAGTCCAATGCCCACTTTATGGCCAGACATTCCTTTTCAATGATGGCGTTTACTCTCTGTAGGGTACAGTTTCCTACTTAGGTAGACCACAGGGTGCTCGTCCCCGTTCATTACCTGGGACATAACGGCCCCCAGACCTACGTCAGAGGCATCGGTCTTTACCACAAATTCACAGGAGAAGTCTAGGGCTACTAGCACTGGTTTCCCACACAGGGCTTGTTTAAGCTCCTGGAAGGCATTCTCTGCCCCTGGGGACCACTTAATCATGGCTGAATTGGCGCCCTTAGTTAAGTCAGTCAGTGGCACGGCTATGTCCGCGAACGTCGGGATAAACCATCAGTAGTAGCCTACGAGTCCCAAAAAGGCCCTGCCCTGCGTTTTGGAGAGGGGGCGGGGCCACTTTTGAATCGCCTCTACCTTGTTAAGTTGGGGTTTAATCTCCCCACGACCCACTATGTACCCTAGGTACCTAGTTTCCTCCATCCCCAAGGCACATTTACTTGGGTTTATTGTAAAGCCGGCTTCCCATAGGGAGTCAAGTATGGCCTGGACATTTACGAGATGACTTTCCCAGTTATGACTAATGATCACGATGTCATCTACGTAGGCAGCTCTAAACTTCCTATGGGGACAAAGGACTTGATCCATGGCTCTCTGAAATGTGGCTGGGGCCCCCTGCAACCCAAAAGGCATGCGGACATATTGGAACGATCCAGAGTAGAGAAAGCCATCTTTTCCTTAGCATCCTTGGACAGGGGGATATGCCAATAGCCGTTCATGAGGTCAAGGGTGCTAATATACCTCGCTGGCCCTAATTGCTCGATTAACTCATCTACCCGGGGCATAGGGTAAGCATCTACTGTGGACACTTCGTTGAGTCTGCGATTGTCGTTGCAGAACCTCCATTCCCCATTTGGTTTTGGCACTAACATGATGGGACTGCACCACCCACTCTTGGACCTCTCAATCACCCTAAATCTAGCATATTTGTACTTCTTTAGAGATTACCTCCCGGCGGGCCTCAGGGATCCTATAGGGCTTTAGGTTTATTCTCACATGGGGGTCTGTAAGGATCTCATGCTCTATCACATTAGTACACCCGGGCATTTCTGTGAAGAGGTCTTGATTCCTCTGCAATAGTTCTCTACATTGTTACTTTTGGGAGGGGGATAGAGTCTCTGAGAATGTTACCGCTTCTTTGTCGGTCACCGACTTGGTTACCTGGCAAGGCCCCTCATGGGAGTCTCTCTCCTTCCAGGGTTTTATCAGATTGACATGGTAAATTTGGAAGGGTTTCCTCTTCCCTGGTTGGCGAATCCTATAATTGACCTCCCCCACCTTTTCCACTATTTCATAGGGACCCTGCCACTTAGCGAGGAACTTGCTCTCATCGGTGGGTACTAATACTAGTACCCGATCACCTGGGTTAAAATGCCTGATCCTGGCGGACCTATTATAGACCCGGGCCTGGGCTTCTTGTGCCTGGAGGAGATGCTCTTTGACAATTGGCAACACTTTGGACATCCTTTCCTGCATGTGGGCCACATGCTCCACTATGCTCTTATGGGGCGTGACTTCACTCTCCCAAGTTTCCTTGGCCACATCTAAGAGACCTCTAGGATGTCGACCATACAGAAGCTCAAAGGGTGAATTCGAAAACAACAAATAGGGTAATAGGCAGTCCCAATCTCGCCCATCCTTCTCTACCACTTTCCTCAGCATGGCCTTCAGGGTCTTGTTGAAGTGCTCAACGAGACCGACCGTCTGAGGATGGTAGACTGAAGTGCGCAGTTGTGTAACCTTTAACACCCTGCAAAGCTCCCTCACTACCTTTGACATGAACGGGGTTCCCTGAAACGTTAAGATCTCCTTGGGAATTCCTGTTCGGGAGAAGACGTAGAGCAGCTCCCTTGTGATGTTTTGGGAGGAGGGGTTCCGTAGAGGAATGGCTTCAGGGTAACGGGTAGCATAATCAACAATGACGAATATATACTGATGGCCTCTTGCTGACTTCACTAACGGCCCTACCAGATCCATCCCTATCCTATCAAAGGGGACCTCTATGATTGGCAACGGTACCAGAGGGCTCCAGAAATGGGCTACCAGAGAGGTGACCTGGCAGGTGGGAACGGATTGGCAGAAATCCTTAATTTTGTGGGAGCACCCAGGCCAATAGAACCTTCGTAGTACCCTCTCGAGCGTTTTATCTGCCCCTAAATGCCCCCCAACACATGGGAGTGTGCCATATCCAAAACCATACACCTATAGGGACCAGGAACTAACAACTGCTCCACCCCCTCATCCCTGATTTTGGTCACCCAGTATAATAGGTTGTGATTTAGGGCCAATTGTGGGAACCGATCCTCTGCTCCCAACACCTGGGGTACCCCATTGAGGACTGTCACATTTTCCCGAGCCCCTTTTAGGGTCAAGTCCTGGAGTTGGACGGTACCAAAATTTTGCCTGGATACCCCCAAATCAGGAACAGTTTCTTCTGAGGAGACCCTTTCCTCATTGTCCCCCACCATGATCACGAAAGGAATCTCTGGGCTCTTAGGTTCCCCCCCGTGGCCTGGTCCGGGCACCCTGGGTGACCTGGCAGAGCAGGCTTCTGCCACATGTCCCAGAATAAAGGGCAGTCACGACCCACAATAACATCATGTAATAGTTCTTGCACAACCCCAGCATGGTGGGATATAGTATCCCAACCTGTCTCCAGGTTAACCTAAGCCACTGGGTAAACCCGGGTGTCCCCGTGGATACATGTGACCCCCACTTTCTTTCCAGGGACCAACACATGTGGGAGCGAGGCTGATAACAGACTGACCACACTCCCTTAGTCCAATAGACCATAGACCATGATGCCGCTCACTGTGATTTGACACATTTGGGGTTCCTCCCCATTGTTTGACATGGCGCTGCATGCCGTTTGCGCAAAGAGAGAACTGTGGCGGGTCGCAGAGCAGTCCATCGGTTCCGACGTGAGAGGGCAAAGGGTGGCTATATGTCCGGGGCCCCGACATCTCCAGCATATAATACTACGGGGAATCTCCAAGGACACTGGGTCTGGGCCTCCCCTGGCCTTGGCACGGCCCTCCCGGGGAGTCTGGGGCCCTGGCTTCTTGATTTCCCAGTCTCTCCGGCCCTCCGAGTATGGGGATTGCAGGTCCTCTGGGGCCCCCAGTGATCTCTCCATAGCATGGAACCTCTCTCCCAGTCCCACCAGGTCATCTGCCATTTGGGGGTCACCCTGTGCAACCCAGCACTGTACAGAATGTGGCAGCGAGTGCATAAAGCGGTCCATAACCCCCCACTTCACCATATGCGCTGGGGAGCATATCTCGGGCTACAGCCATTTTTGGACCAGATGCAACAGGTCACATAGCTGTGACCTAGGAGGTTTGGACCTACTGTATGCCCAGTAGTGTACCCTCTGAGCCCGGACCGCCAATGTCACACCAAGATGCGCCGTATCTCTGCTTTTAATTTGGAATATTCCTTAGCGTCCTGTAAGGTGAGGTCGTAGTAGGCCTTTTGAGGCTCCCCAGTCAGATAAGGGACCAGCACCTCAGCCCATTGCTTCAGGGGTAGTGCCTCCTGGTCGGTGACTCGTTCAAACACGGTGAGGAACGCCTCGATGTCATCTTCCGGAGTCATCTTCTAGAGGGCTTCCCTGATGGTCCTCCTGGCCCGATGTCCCTTATCACGTGATGGCGGAGCTGGAGTTTCCCGGGCCCACACGGCATCCATTAATATGGCCATCTGTTGCATCCGCAGCTGGTTCGGAGCTTGCTGCGCCTGCAGGGCTTCAGTATGAGCCTCTGCTGCTGTTCCGTGGCCCGTCTCTGGGCCTGCATGGCTTCCCCATGAGCTTTCTGCTGCTGCGCTGTGGCCTACTGCTGCTGCAGATTCGCCTGAGCCAGGTGCTTAATCAGCTCCTCCATATTAGCAGTTGTAGCTTGGCTCTTTGCTGCTTTGACCCAGGACATACACAGCGGATCTGTGCCCACATCCTCCACCACATGTGGGGATCCAACTCAGTGGTAGTAGAAATAAAACATCTTCGGCACACGTGGAACACTTTTGGCTTTTATTTAGCCACAGATCATACAGGTAAAATAAGACGACTCGGCTTAACTTCAGCCTTGAAACGGAAACAGACACAGTTTGTGTGTATAACTCACAGTTCAACGTATCCCTGGGTCCTCACCCAGAACAGGGGAATTGAGTATATGGTAGACTGCAGGCTGGTGCACAACCTTTCCACCTTCCTCTCAGTCAGACCAAACACACTGACTGAGCTCCTGCCTTAAAGGGGTTGTCTCACTACAAGGATTGCTTTTTATGTTAAAGATCTTGCAAAAACAAGTCCCTTTGCAATATGTATCCATTAACAGTGTCCGACCTATTCCTAGATATCCCCTCTTGTATGGACTCCATCAGCTATTCAGGTAGCTATAGCTACAGACCTGTTCAATCTCTCCTGATAGGCTGTCGGTACTGGTCGCTATAGCTACAGACCTGTTGAATCTCTACGGATAGGCTGCCAGCGCTGGTTGCTATAGCTACAGACCTGGCTTCTACTGCAGCCTAGTGGAAGCCAGTAAACACCCCCGTGAATTCAAAATGAAACCAAGAAAACAGGACTGACGTAAGATGAATCAATGTAGTGAGACAACCCCTTTAAGTAGGCCTGGCCAAAACCCGGGGCCGGATACTTGGGAGCAGTCCACCCACCCTGCTCTTTGGACTGCTCCAATAAAAGCCTGGCCCGGATTGACTGCTCAGCAGTCATACTACTAGAAATAAACCAATGTCAGTACCCTAGCAATACTGACAAAGCTAGCAGGCTTTATTTCACCGAGATCAGGAACCTCGGTGACACGTATCTGCCATACAGGACGGCACCCTGTGCCTTCTTACAGTATATATACCGCAACCATGTCAGTGGCACCCGGGTTCACATTGTGTTTTTCAGAAATGTTTTTTTTGTGCAGAACTATATGTTGCATTTGGCATATATTGCTTTTAACTCATATAGGGAGGAGTGGATGCCTCCATTTTGGTTCTTTGCACACCGCCCGCCTCCACAGGTTGTTCAGTGTAGTAGTCTAGATCAGTGCAGTGTGCTTATAAAGCTGGTGTTTTTTTTCTCTCTGGATAATGGAGGTCTGTTGACCCAAATGAGAAGTCTGAATTGGACTCAAATGAGAGGTAAAAATCTAGTAGGACCACCCGCTTTGAGATCCCGTTGATAGTCGGGGGTTGCTTAAACATTTTTTGATCAAAACATGTGAACTTAGAATCTCAAAGTTTTTTTCATTTATTGTAGATAGCATAAATGATTCTTTAGAGGTTTCCATGTCTTGTTTGATAGCCCTTTTAGCTGATGGCTGAATCACTCTCAGAAGCCAGGAGGGCAAATGTTTTCTAAACTAAGAAGTGTTTTGGGGATGATTAGGACATTTTTATTATTTATGGGGTGTGTGAATGAATTAACACATCTATACGTGTAAAAAATACCTTTTAAACTGCGGAGAGGGATGAATGTTGTATGTTATCACGCTTGAAAAAAAGCAAAATGATAATAATGTAAAACTATAAATAAAACTTCTCTAAATAAATTCCGTAAACAAATGTCAGTTACCATAAAATGTACTAAATGACAGTCACTGTACAAAATAGCATAGTGCTGCTTTGTGATCTGTGGGTCAAACAGGTTTAGGGGTCATGTTGTGGTACAGGACACGTATAGTCATTGTCCAGTTCAACTACAATGGTGGTTCAAACAGTACTTTTTCCGGCACTTTTAAATCTGTGGGTCAGACAGGTTTAAGGGTCATGCTGCGGTCCAGGACAGGGATAGTCAATGTCCAGTTCGACTAAAATGGTGGTTCAAATACTACTTTCTTCCGGCACTTGGTAATTTGTTGGTCAGACAGGTTTAAGGGTCATGCTGCGGTCCAGAACAGGGATAGTCAATGTCCAGTTCAACTAAAATAGTGGTTCACATAATACTGCCTTCTAGCACTTGGTAATCTGTGGGTCATGCAAGTTTAAGGGTCATTCTGTGGTCCAGGACATGGATAGTCAATGTCCAGTTCAACTAAAATGGTGGTTCAAAGACTACTTTTTCTGGCACTTTTTAATCTGTCATGCAGATTTTTGGGTCATGCTGCGGAACAGGACATGGATAGTCAATGTCCAGTTCAAATAAAATGGTGGTTCAAAGACTACTTTTTCTGGCACTTTTTAATCTGTGTGTCATGCAGATTTTTGGGTCATGCTGCGGAACAGGACATGGATAGTCTATTTCCAGTTCAACTAAAATGGTGGTTCAAAGACTACTTTCATCCGGCACTTTTTAATATGTTGGTCATGCAGATTTAAGGTTTATGCTGCGGTCCAGGACAGGGATAGTCAATGACCAGTTCAACTAAAATGGTGATTCAAACACTCCTTTTTCCGGCACTTTTTAATCTGTGGGTCATGCAGATTTTTGGGTCATGCTGCGGTACAGGACATAGATAGTCAATGTCCAGTTCAACTAAAATAGTGGTTCAAACACTACTTTCTTTCGGCACTTGGTAAACTGTGGGTCAGACAGATTTAAGGGTCATACTGCGGTCCAGGACAGGGATAATCAATGTCCAGTTCAACTAAAATGGTGGTTCAAAGACTCCTTTTTCCGGGAACTTTTTAATCTGTGGGTCATACAGGTTTAAGGGTCATGCTGCGGTCCAGGACAGGGATAGTCAATGTCCAGTCCAGTCAACAAAAATGGTGGTTCAAATAATACTTCCTTCTAGCACTTGGTAATCTGTGGGTCATGCTGGTTTAAGGGTCATGCTGCGCTACAGCACAGGGATAGTGAATAGTCTGTGAATTTTTTTCTGTGACTTTTGTCTTGCCTAAGATGTAGCACATATCAAGTTTACTGTTTTGGATGTTAATTGCAGCTTTTCCTCACCTATTTGGGTGTAAGAATGAAGCTGTTGTTCCTCTCCCATAGACTTTAATGGTCATCGGCGATAATCTGCTATCGGCTATCGACTTGATGATTGCCGATATCGACTATCGACACAATCGCTCATCACTAAAAAAGTCCACAACTAATTATGTGACCTTCTGTGTGCATGTCCCTCTACAGGTCCTTTAAGTGGCGTAGCCAAAACTTTCCTGCCCAAGGTTGTCACAGGTTTGCTGCCCATTTTTACAGATCACTTCCCACTTTTTCAGGCTAAGCCCATTTTTTTATGAGTCCTCCTTGCATGCATCAATCATAATTGCCACTAATTTGGGCCACACATAAATTTAAAAAAAGGTTGACGGGCCACTTTCCTTTCAAATTTTAGACGATACAAAAAAATTTATAATGGGGAAAAGCTATTGTGTGTCTTTTTTACTTAAAGCTTTTTTTTTCTTTTTTAACTTTTTTCATTTTTTGGGGTTGTCCCAAAATGGGACTGGTTTGAGCAGTCACTTAATCGTTGATATAATATACTACAGTACATGACTGTACTGCAAAGTACTATGCCTTCTGTCAGACGGCCTGTCAGACTTCGCAGGCATATGTCAAATACAGACCTCAGGCCATTGTTAAGCCTTTGTCTGTCATGGTAACCATCAGCACCTGTTATTGCACAGCGGGGTGCTGATAAAGAACTCAAGGAGCCCCTTCCTTTGGTGAAATCCCCTGCTTTCCACAGTCACTATTGGCAGAAGCATCTTAGGGGTTAAAATGACTCTAAGTTAGTATATTTATATATGGGCACATTTTCTGGCAATCACAGTTGTTGAAGGATGGCTACCTCAGAGAGGCCCTTTAACCCCTTAAATGCTGTGTTAAATCGCGACTGCTGTATATGTGTGTGAGTACATATATACACATATATAGTTTCCCTACCTCTATGAAATCCCTTTCATGCCACAGTCTCTATTGGCCGTGTGTATATATGCACATATATGTGTGCGTGGGTACATATACACTGTATATGTAACATACGGCTTTGGAAGGGGCAGAAGAGAGGAGAGTGGAAGTCGTGGTTGTTAACCAGGCCCTTGTCACGGTGGCAAGACTCAACCAAACCCGCTCATGCCTAATCCTGACATGTAGTCACAATAAAGTGATGGAACCTGCAGCTCGGATGGTGTTAATACCCCCAGGGGTGCGCTCCATGATGGTGGTAGTCCTCTCCTGCTGTAAGGATGTTGTGGTGTTGTAGAGAGGCATCCATGATGCTGGTTCAGGAAGCAGGAGACAGACGCAGGGTTAAAATTTGTAACCAAGCATAACTTGACCTTTTTATCAGCCAGATGTTGAACATCGCATCTCCCTTTTCAACAGTTACATTCCTTTCTTTCTGTCTGCATTGCAGCTAGCTGCCATCAGAGTTCCCTTTTAAAACACTCCTTATTTGGATGCAGTCTTGTCATCAAGGAGCACTCCAACCCCAGGAGAACTGACATCCTAACAACTTTTCCAGATAGACAGCAAAGGTATAGCAGAGCGACCCCGGGAGAACTGGATATAGATGGGCCAGGCCAGAGGTAACATTCTGGACATCATCTGTTTGGTAGGCCAGCAGGGGACTTCCTATGCGCTACTTCCCTAGTGTACCTATCCAAAGGATCCTCCTTCTGTCTCCAGCCAGCAACTCTTTCCATAAAGTCCTTAATTTCTGTTGCAGAGATCCATGACTGATAAATAAGGCTATGGGCCTTCCCAGCTGCAGTCTGGAATGGGGCCAGGGTTCAAAGGGTTAAGTAAGACCCTTCATCTTCTTCTGGGGTCTGACAACTGATCCAGACCACAGGTACCTTGATATCCGATTTCTCTGAATTCACTCTGACTTCTCATTATTAATTAAATGGGGGCCTATTTATAAACGTTTGGATTGCTCAAACCTACCTCCCCCTACAACTCATCTCCATAGTAACCTACTCCTCCAATGGCTGCAGCTGAACACTCAGAGACAGTTATATCATAGTGACCTAGCAGATATTCAGTTCCAGACATAGCCTATCTGAAAGTTCATCTAAGGATCAACAGTGTCTGTAGTGAGCCCAAGGTCTGACACTTCAGTACAGTTAGTCATCATTATTAATTTACTGTACAAAATAGCATTTGAGCATATTAACAGTGGTTCAGCATAAACTCATCCAGTAGTATGCACAAGGAGTTTACAGATTAAACTCCTGTATACTATATATACACAGTCAATAGCAACTGTGGCATGTAAGGGATTCAAGAGATGTATATGTGTATATAGTATATATGTATAGATATATACAGTACGCACACAAGGCACAGTTTATATGTTTATTACACCTGCAGTAGCTTGTCTTTTAGATTGGTTGGTGTGGTAGGCATGCTGGGACTTGTCTCTCCAGAGCAGTTGCTCTGGAACTACAAGTACTTGCATATGGCACTCGATATACATTAAAGGAGTGTTCCGGCAATTCAAAATGCTCATTAGTCTGTTGGGGCATGAAAAATAAATGGAAGAAAAGAATCATACTAATCTCCTGGATGCTGTTGTTCTGTCCCGGCGACCATCCCAGCGCTCACGGCTATAACTGTGAATGTTCATCGCTCCTGTAAGAGATGTAGCCAGGTACAGACCACAGCAGTTACATGCACGATTGGCTTTCACATGAAAGATGAATGTTCACAGCCACACCAGGACCAACAGGACCGCTGCCACAATGAAACTGTAGCATCCAAGACGTAAGTACAGTATGATTCTTTTGTTCTATTTTTTCATTATGCCCTAACAGGCTAACAAGCAGTTTGAACTGTCAGAACATCCCTTTAAGTATTGAAGGATATGTAGTATAGTATGCTGGTACTTTTTACAAATGAAAGGTACTTTTTACTAATTACTAAATTTTACTAAGCCCCAGCATGCCTGCCACACCAGCCAGTCTGAAAGATAAGGCACTGTAAGTTCTATAAACCTATAGGGTGCCAAAATTTCATGCGATTAATAAAGGCATAAAATTCGCATGATTTATGAACCTGCTCTACAGCGGATCTTAAATCAGGCACATTCTAGCGCTTGCACGACAGTTCGGACTGAGGTATACCAATTTGAAATTGGTCTACCTGTTCCGACTGTAATGTGCCCAGAAATGCCATAGCAAAGCTGTAAATATGTAGTTTCGCTAAGGTTCTAGTGCACCTCTCTCCCGTACGCCCCCCGAGATTGGGCGCATTACAAAGTGCCGCAGGCGCGATATAATTCGCCCTAGAGTGGTGTGCGGGAGATTTGAAAATGTATGAACGGGGCTGCACCTAATATCGGACTGTAAAGACGCCAAATATCTGCCGCAGCCCCGTTCATACATGTCGCCCATAGTGTTTGCCTATGTAATGTGTATACACACACACACACACACACACATATATGTATATATATATATATATGTATGTATATATATATATATATATATATATATATATATATATATATATATATATATATGAACCCTATGATTTGTGACCTCATAGGGTAGATAGATAGATAGATAGATAGATAGATAGATAGATAGATAGATAGATAGATAGATAGAATAGTGTTGGAAGCCATACAGCTGCAGCACTACCGTGGTGCAGCTATTTTTTTTAATTTATTTGAAGCGGTTGTCTCATTACAGGGATTGCTTTTTATAGTAAAGATCTTGCAAAAACAAGTCACTTTGCATTATGTGTCCATTAACAGTCTCCTACCTATTCCTAGATATCCCCTCTTGTATGGGCTGCACCAGCTCCTCAGGTCACTATAGCTACAGACCTAGTCTCTCCTGATAGGCTGCCGATGCTGATCGCTATATTTACAGACCTGGTGTCCCCCGCAACTAATCACTGCAATGAGCCAGTAAACACGCCGCTGAATTCAAAAATGAATCTGAGAAAACAGGACTGAGGTAAGATGAATCCATGTAGTGACACAACCCCTTTAACTGTGGTAATGTTAAGTCTGTACAGTAAAAAGGGAACTGGGAGCAGAGCAGGAGAGCTGTGAGCCAAGTCCAATAGAGTCAGTGTGGGAAGGAACTGCTATTCTGGGTAGGAACTCTTAGCTAGGGTGCACTGCTCCTCCTTGACACTGACCTGAGATTTTTTTCACAAGACAGTGTTGTCATGCCACAATTTACATCAAATCTCTTGGGTGACTGTCCATATCTCAGTGTAAGAATCCAGTTGATCAGTGCAGAGATAACATTTGGCCAAGTGCCTGTAACATGGCCCACACTAGCTAGCAATGCTCCTAATAACACTCCATCAGACGGGGGCCGATGCCGGCGCCCAGCGGGGCGGGGCTTGGTGCAGGGGCGGCTTTTTAAGCCTCCTGCACGTACACAGGAAGCAGCCGCGCCCTGGGTGTCTGAACTTCACAGACCAGAACACGCTGCTTCTGACGATATGGCCGCAGTCAAGGAGCTTCTGGATCAGCAGCGGGTGGCAGCTGGGTCCAGGGGGAGTGATTGGCTCCAGCAGCAGGTACAGGGAGCCCTGCGGGGAGTGGAAGCGCCGGCCGCGGTGGTGTGCGCAGTGAGGGGAGGACGCAGGGCCAGGCCACCGCAGCGCCTGAGCCCGGACGTCAACCCCAGGGCCAGGAGACACAGAAGGAGCCCCTCCAGGGACCCTCCAGCCCAGGCCTCTCAGGGTGGAACGAGCGGTCACAGGGTCTGGGCTGGGAGGAATCCGGTGCTGCGTCCTGGCTCTACGGAGGGTGTCAGGCTTTGGTCTGCGGTTGTGGAGTTGCCTGCTGCGCCTCCCGGTGCAGCGGATGTTCTGGCAGCGGCGGGTCGCCCGGGTTATGTGCCTACTCGGGGGCGCGGCCAGGTTCGTCAGCTGGAGAGCGAGGCTCTGATCGTGTCTGGATCTGGGAGCGGGCGTCGGTCGGTTGGTGGTGGGTGGCTGGAGGCTGGCCCTGTCAACTTGAACACAAGCAATGCTTCGGTGGGTGAGAGGTCCCCGCAGCTTTCGCAGAAGGCTTTCGTGACTCTGCAGGGGCGTTCGCCATCCAGATCCTCATCTATATCCAGTCTCTTGCCGGCCAGCGGCAATCCGGCTTCCGGTGATCAGCATCCGGGATCCTTGGTGGTGGCTGACGGGCCCACAGCACCTGTGCAGCCAAGTGAGAATACTTCTATGTCATGTCCATTTCCTCCTATCTTTATATCGCAAGGCGCCGTGATTAGTCAGGTCCTGGGTACCTCGTCGCAGGGCAGTGTGGGAGGTGAGGCGGCGAGCTGGCACGGGTTGGCGGCTGGGTTGCAGGAGCTGCTAGTGCGTTGGGGTAAGGGTGGCGGGGGCGCACGTACTCCCGTGGGGGCTTGGGGCCCTGCATTATCTTCGGTGGCAGGGTTGGCCTATGCTTTGTCTGGGAGTGGGTCCCAGGCTGCGGTGACTCGGGGTACTACGGTCTCGGTTCAGATGGACAAGGAGGTGCAGGCGGATGGGGTCCGGTTGGATGATAAGGCGAAGCGTGAGGTCTACGTGTGCTTCGAGGGCCCGCTTGGAGCTCACTTAAAAAAGGAAGTTAAGGAGAAAATCTGGAAGGATGAATACGTCGAGATGTTCTCACTCCTCCCTCTTGAGAAGTTTAACTTGGATAAGGGAAAAAGGGACGAGAGCAAGAAAGAGGAGGAGGAAAAGCGTAGATGGCGGTTGATTCCGCAGACATTCGCTAATTGGATGCAGGCCTTCGCGATTTTAGCCAGCGTGATTGGAGAAAAAGCACCGGAGAACTGTTCCGCGCTTTTTTGCTATTTGGACGCGATAGGTGAAGCTCAGAGGGTTTATGGGGGCCAGGCTTGGCTCCGGTATGATGAACAATTCTGGCAGCGGAAGGCGGTGTGTCCTTCTATACGCTGGGATCACAAGGACATTGGTCTTTGGTTGAGGGTCATGGCTCCCTCGAGGTACGGGCAGTCCTTTCAGGATGGGTGTGGCAGACCCTCTAGTGACTCCTCCTCCACAGGGGGCATAAGTTGGGTCTCTGCTTGCTCTTCAACGAGGGTCACTGTAAGTTTGGGGGCCGATGTCGTTTCAAGCACCTCTGCTCGGGGTGTAACACCGGGTCCCATGGCTTTTCCCGATGCCGAAAAAAGGCAAGGGAAGAGGTACGGGTTCCGGTGGGCAAGGGGCTTACACCGGTGAAACCGGAAAAGATGTTGGGGTACCTCGCCAGGTATCTGGATAAGGGGGCGGCGGAGTTTCTACTGCGGGGTTTTAGTAAGGGTATCCGCATCCCGGCCCCGCGTCATGTGGTTCCTTTTTCCACAAAGCACTTGTGTTCAGCTATGCAACTCAGGGAGGTGGTTTCGGCATAGTTGGAGAAGGAGGTGTTTTTGGGGCGCATGTCGGGTCCCTATGAGAAACCTCCGTTTACGGATTTAATTGTTTCTCCTCTGGGGGTGGTTCCCAAGAAGGAATCCAATAAGTTTTGCCTGATACATCAGCTTTCTTTTCCGCGGGGCCAGTCGGTCAATGACGGGATAGATCAGGAACTCTGTTCCGTGGCTTATACTTCATTCGACATGGCCATCCTGTGGGTGTGTAGATATGTGCGGGTAGGTGGCCGGTGGAGTGGGTTGAATCTGGGCTAGTGCGTAACTTGGCATTGCTGGAATTGTTCCCCATCATAGTGGCGGTGGAGATTTGGGGAAGCAAGATCCAGAACAAGAAGGTCCGGTTCCACTGTGATAATTTGGGGGTGGTTTAGGCTATTAACAGCTTGTTGGCACCTTCCCCTACGGTGGTACATCTGTTGCGCCAGCTCGTGTTGCGCTGCCTGGCTCTTAACACTTGGGTGGTGGCGAGCATGTTCCGGGGGTACATAACTCAATAGCGGATGCTTTGTCTCGATTTCAGTGGGACCGCTTTTGGGAGTTGGCGCGAGGAGCGGCGAGTGGGGGTCTTCCGTGCCCGGCTGACCTGTGGGACTTGGTCAACGGGAAGCTGGCCGACTTTTCCAGGCCTCTTTATCGGACAAGACGTGGGTTGCTTCCGAGGCTGCTTGGCATGTGTAGTGTACATGGCTTCATGGTTTAGAGGAGATTGTTTCGGAGGAAGATAGGCCCTAGGACCTGTGTTGTTTTCTGGGTCATGTGTCAAAATCCGGTTGGTCAGTGTCGAGGGTTAATCGCTTTCTGTCTGCAGTTACGTTTGGTTTTAAGTTGCAGGGTCAGGTGGATTGTACAAAGACTTTTGTGGTTCAGCAGGTGGTGAAAGGTTTAAGAAGGGGGCGGGGCAGCCGGGATTCCCGTCATCCAGTAGATTTTCAATTGTTAGAGCGATTAGGGGTTGCTCTGGGTGAGGTATGTCCATCTGCGGCTGAACTGTGTTTGTTTCGTTTGGCGTTTGCATGAGCGTTTTTTGGGGCTCTTCAAATTGGGGAGCTGTTTTCGCCGAGTAGGAAGGTGGACGGCGGTTTACAATGGGAGGATGTAGTGGATTTGGGTAACAAGGTGCAGTTCCGAATGTCGAAGACCGACATTTTTGGGAGAGGGAAGGTGGTGGTTTTGGGGGAGGTGCGAGAGTCGCTTATGTGCCCAGTGCGGTGTTTTCAGGAATATGCAGCTCGGTTTCCGGCGATGTCGGGACCTTTGTTGCGGCATAGTTGCGGGAATTTTCTTTCCCGTTTTCAGTTCACAGGGGTTTTCCGTAGGTGCTCGTTGCAAGTGGGTTTGGAGCCCAGTAAGTTTGCACCTCACTCGTTCCGTATTGGCGCGGCGACCGAAGAGGCAAGCTTGGGGCTCTCCGCGGCAGCGGTGAAGAGGATTGGTCAGTGGGAGTCGGAACGGTTTCGGCTTTATCTGCGCCCGCATTTTCAGGCTAGTTAGTGCTTGGCTTTTGCTGCTTCCCTCACCTTCCCCCTCCCCTCCCTCTCTCCCTCCCCCATCTTTTTTCCTTTCCTCCCTCTCCCGATTTTTTTTTTTCTAGTTCTTGATTTTCGCTATCCTTCTGGTCTGTGGCTACGGATAGTGTTGAGCGATTACGTTGGCTATCGACATCGGGCGATAGTCGATAGTCGGCCACAATCAATAAGGTTTTTTCGATAGTCGATCATCTCCGATGACCAATAAAGTCTCTGGGAGAGCAACAACACCTTCATTCTTACACAAACAGGGCTGGAGAAGAGGAATTAAACAGCCACAACAGTCAAAGGATACCTGCTACTCTAAGCACAAACTTAGGTCTAAACGCCCCAGACAAAAAGTCACACACCATTCACTATCTGTCTTGATCCACAGCTTGACCTTAAACTGCATTCACCCACAACTTAAAAGTGCCAGAAGGCAGTATGATTTGAACCACATTTTCTTGAACTGGACATTGATATTCCTGTCTGGAAACGCAACATGTAACATAAAAACTGCGCATGGACCAAGATTAAAAAGTGCCAGAAGAAAAGTTAGTCTTTGAACCACCATTTTAGTTGAACTGGAATTGACAAACCTGTCCTGGACCGCAGCATGACCCTTACCCCTGTCTGACACAGATTAAAAAGTGCCGGAAAACGTAGTCTTTCAACCACCTTTTGTTGAATGGACATTGACGTATAGCTGCTGTGCCACAGCATGACCCTGTGCCGGGAGTTTACAGTGGGTGCGGTGGTGAACCAAGGTGGCGTCCGTGCATTATTAACACGCAGGTTAAAATTGCCCTGATGACGCAGAGCAAAAAAAAAACTGTCGTGCTGAAGCAGAGGGCGGGAAGCGGAAGTGTGAGAACTCAGCTTCCTCAGTAACAGTCAAGACCTGGTAGGCTTGCCTCTGTATGAGTGCGGACTCAATTGAGCTTCACTTGGAAATACTGGTGGTTAACGCTTGTGCCACCGGTGCCTTTTTTTTGCATTCTTTTTTCTCATTTTATCAACGTGTGGAGGAATTGGTCTCTGTACTTTGTTCTGTCGTGCTCCATACTCCATGTCTCTGAAATAACCTACATTGGTCCGTTTTCCTGTACCTCTTGTACAAAAGAGGAATTTTTTTACAGCTATTTTTGTACATGCAGTTTTTTTAGTAGTTTCATTCTAGAAAACACATTTTAAAATGGATGGAATCCACCATGTCTTTTGTTTCGCGTTTATTTTAATTATATTAAATGGGTTTGTCTCAATACAGGGGATTGATAAGTATGTTTAAAAGATTCTTCGCAAAAACAAGTATTTTGCAATATGTGTCATAACAGTGTTACCTATTCTGTTTTGACAGCACATCACCTGAGCCATCTTGACAATTTGAAGTATATATGTCGGTTAGAAACAACATTTTTTATAATAGGGACTGTAGTATTGTGCATGTCACAGCAAAATGCCCCCAAAAAATTCAAAATGACCATGAGCCATTTGGGGACAATTGTGAAGAACAAATGTCTGTTAGAAACAACATTTTTTTATAATAGGACTGTAGTATTGCTGATTTCAAAGCAGCATGACCCAAAAAATATATAAAATGACTTCTCAGCCATGTTAAAATTGTGAGGGAAGAAATGCCATTAGAAAGCCACATTTTTGTTCATAGGACCATGATTATTGTGTATTCACAGCACATGACCCACAAAAATTATAAATATGACTTCTCAGCCACTATTAAAAATTGTGAGGGAGAAATGCCATTTAGAAGCCACATTTCTGTTCCAAAGGACCATGATTATAGCTGTGTCTCACAGCAATGACCCAAAAAATTATAAATATGACTTCTCAGCCACTATTAAAAATTGTGAGGGAAGAATGCCACTTAAAAGCCATTTCTGTTCCAAGGACCATAATTATTAGCTGTATCTCACAGCAACATGACCTCAAAACCATTGACAATGCGAAAAACTTCTATAAGATAAAGTGAGTAAATGGAATACGGTTGTTGTCATGAAACTTGTGTCTTTTACAGTCTCTCACAGCAAAACCAGCAAAATGAACTGTTGGGAAAAGAGAATAAAAATTGCAGTAAGAAATGATCATTTTAAAAAAAAGTTTTTCAAGAGGGACCATTTCTGTTTGAAGAGGAATGTGAAGTAGAGCAACTAATCGGTGACCTCGGCAATTGGGGGGCACAACATCATCAGAGATCCATGCCTGATTCATCTTGATGAAAGTCAAACGATCACATTATCTGTGGAAAGCGGATTCGTTTGTCTGTAATGACTCCTCCAGCTGTGCTGAAGGTCCGCTCAGATATGTCGCTGGCTGCTGGGCAGGACAACACCTCTATGGCGTGCGAGCCAGCTCGGGCCATTCGTCATTTTGGATACCCAGAAGTCTATTGGGTCGGAACACATACAAAAACATCGGTGTTGAGACGCAGATAGTGTGCACCATGATCTTAAGTGGTCTCTGGTGTGTTGGATGTGTGCCTGCATTGCATGCGTTGGTGAAGGTGGTAAATAAAGATTGCCAGAGGTCACCCATTAGGCTTCTGCCACCTTGCCTGTGCTGCCGCTACGCCTACTTGGCACTCTACTGCTGTCACGTCGCTGATGTTGTTCCCGTGACATTTGGGGAAGTGAAGCAGACGCAACAGATGTCTCAGTTGATCAATCAGCAAGGTCTCATTTCCTGCATTTTACTCTTATTTGGGTGGGTGGAAGGAAAGTGCTGAGTTTTGTTTTGTACGGGGATCCAGGAGGGTGGCACCAGTAATGTTGTTCATTTTGATGGCCTTAATGCGAGGATCATGTTGGAGGAAATGGAGCATCCAAGACATCATGTGAGAGATGGAGCCTTGATTTCCCAAGCCTCTGGGTCGAGGGGCATAGCAAACTGATCTTCCTATCTTCCTCCTCCGCCTCAAATTCGCGCCAACCTCTTTCAAGGCAGGGACGTCGGTAATCGGTGTCTAGGAAATACTCCTCCTCCTCCCCTCCTCGCCTCCGGCACAGCTTCAACACAGCCCTGACTTGCTGAGATGATGCACCTGAGAGTGATGCGCCACCTTGCACTAGCTCTGGACACGAACCACTGCCTAATGAAGACCGATGAAATTGTGAAACTGTCGGGCTTGTGGATTTGACGGAGAGAAAGGCTCCGTGTCCGCATCTGTGTCCGTCTCCTCCTCCGTCGCTGGGGGACTGTTGTTTCAGAGTGTCCAACGATCGTTCAGAACTAAGATCCACAATGCTCATGCTGACAAGGGCATGTCCGCATGACCATTTTGGTGGCTTCTTCAAATATGGCAGGATGGTTGCAGAGCTCTTTCACTGCTCCATCTCGGTGGCTCAACACCCGAGGTCCGCACCTGCTTGTCAGGCATGTGTCACTTCGTTACTGCGTAATGGCATTGCGCTGCTGCCACAATCGCTGGAGCATGTGGAGGGTGGAATTCCAGCGTGTTGCCACGTCAACAATGAGACGGTTGACGGGGGGCGAGTGACGCTGCAACGCAGCAGGCGGGACGAAAGCAGGGTGCGAACGGCGGAAGTGCGAACTCAGACTCGAGCCTTCTTCAGCAGGCAGTTCCAGACGGGTAGCTCTTTAGAATTTTCTGGACGACAAGGTTCATGACATGTGCAGGCAAGGGATGTGCTCAGCCTACCGATCTTAAGGGCGGCAGCAGATTTCGCCGTTTATCGCACACACTTGCTGGCACAAGGTTCTTGCACCAGCCAGGCTCGGTCTCGTTGCGGAGAGCCGTCCACAGCTCTGACCTGTGTGTGGACGGTCTCCAAGACAGATTTAATTTCAAACGGCTGGTTTCTCTGGGCAGTGATGCCACAGAGGACCTTGGGGGAAAGACTGCACCATCCCTGGGTTTTGAAGAGCGTGCGCCAGCTGAGAGCCACGTCACCCAGAGACATCCACCAGCTCACCCAGTGAGCTGTCACAGAGATATAGCGGCCTTGGCCGTGCTTACTAGTCCATGTGTCGGTGGTCAGATGGACTTTTCCGGCACAGATGCAGACAACGCGCTTGAAATTTTAGATGACACGTGGCTGGCAGGGCAGGGACGGCTTTTCTGGCAAAGAAATGCTGCTCGGCATTGGTATTGGGGCAGGCAAGGGCCATGACGTGGCGGGAAACCATATCTGTGTCCACCAGACGGAAAGGAACATTTCCAAGGCCAAAAGCTGGCAATGCCGACATTCAGGCTTTTGGTTTGGGATGGTTTGGGTTAAAGTGTTTTTCTGCTCCAAACTGGAAGACAGAAGGCTGGCTGTAGACATGGCCGCTGTACGGCGTGAGGTCGTCAAACTGGCGGAAGGAGAGGGGTTAGGATGGGTCTCTGGTGGTGCTGGTGGTATCGGGCGACGGTGGAGGCTGAAGCGGAGGTGATCCTGATCATGATCTGAGAGACATGGGCAGCTGAGGAACGTTGGTGGTGGGGGAGGAGGAAAGGGGCGGAAGAACAGGGGGGGT